>MASP02000619.1:270-67684 GCA_001693025.2 Colletotrichum lindemuthianum | reverse complement strand
ACTTAAGCCTACGAACAGTTACATCAGTAACATGTATTGTGTGGGCCCACATCCTTTTGGCTCTATGGTCAATTTGATATAAGTAGATTTCTATTATATATAGTAATAATATTAAGTAGATTATCTAGTTAGCTATAGAAAAGTAACTTAAATTAAGTATAAATAATATTAATCTTAGGATTATTATTATATCCACTCAGTTAGATATTATATAATAGAAAGTTAGCTAAACTTACTAGTAGCTTATTAATAATTATAAAACTATTAAAGCTAAATATCTAGATATTTAGTTAGAGAGGTTTTATATTATTAATATTATTAACTACTTACTACTAAAGTTAAAGAGAGTAATTATAACTAAAAACCTCTTAGTAACTTACTAGAAACTAGACTATACTACTAAATAGATAGAAACTATTAAATAATCTATAAGTAGGTTAATTTTAGTAGATTCTACTTATAGGATCCTAGAGTAAAGAAACTATAAATTACTAGTAATACTAATAGTAATTCCTACTAGAGAGATAAGTAGTAAGAATTAGTCTAGGAAATAGTCTACTACTATAGCTATATTATCTGAGATTAAGTAAGAGGGTATTGTAAGAGTATAACTAAAGGTTTTAACTAGGAAAGGTTCGGATATATAAGTAGGGTCTATATTATTATATAGACTATTACTTAAAGGATCTAAGTTAGGATCTTTTGAGTGAAAATCTTTCTAGTGTCTAGCTAGTGGGTTGCTGGACGCACTGTATAGTGTTAGTTAGTTATATCTTTATAACTGTCCCCCCCTCCTGAAGCTTTAGTCCCTAAGGCTATAGTTATATACTCTGCTTTATCTTCTAATTATAAGGCTTTACTAATATTACTAATTATATAGTAACTATAATACTGATACTTATTATTATTATTAAGGATTTTCAACCTACTTTTATTACTAGAATATTAGTTTAAGAACTAATCCTATATCCTTAAATAGTGATATAATGTTTTATAATATTATTGTTATGGATATTTTGTTTGTTTTTTCCGTTTGTCTGTTATAATATTTACTGTTAACCTTATAATAGGTTATTATTTATAGGTTTTAGATACTATTCTATTATAAGAGGTTTGCTATAGTTTTCTTAAAGTTATTTTACTATAATTATAGTAGTTCTTCTCTCTTCTTTATTATATATTTTCTATACCTCTCGATTTTTATTTTTGCTGTTTCTATTCTTTAGATACTCCTCTATATTTACTTACTAGATATTTATATCTCTATTTTCGTTTTATTAATATTTCCCTCTATTCTTATGTTTTTTCTATTTATTATTAATATACTATGTATTCTGTGATGATATCTTATATTACTATTATTATATCTATCCTCTAGGTGTATATTTATAATAATTGTAAGGCTAATAATAAGGGTTTCTTTTATCTGAAGTCTAGTAACTATATGTTATGTTTTAGCTGTTTCTTATCTTTTTATCTTAATATAGAGAAACTCCTCTGTGTCGTTAGTAAGTATAATATAAAGTATATTATTTATAAAAAGAATAAGTAGAAATACTATAATGTAAGTTATCCCTTTACTATACTATTACTAGTGTTTTACTAATTTTATAGTATAAATTCCCTTTAAGTTATATAATATTATTTAAGTTATTTAGAATAAGTTTATCTATTTCTATAAGTTCCTAGAGTAATAGATTTTATAGTCTCACTATAAAGGTAAACTTCTTTATATTCTCTCTAAAGTCTCAGTGAAGTAGTAGTATATAAGTGTCAGATTGAGAGAGACGTACCTCTGGTATATACCTCACGGAATCTCGTTTATACGCTCCCAAGAGGTATATAGTATATCTGTAGTCTCATACGCTATTTGTTGGTCCTGAGAATAGAATATAATTAATTTGATAATTAAGAGTCTTATATACTATACTAGCTATTTTATAACTATTTAAAATTTCTTGAGAACCTAAGAAATAATATCTATCTCTACTGGAAAGATTATTCTGAGTGGCCTTAAGAACTAGATCCTCTAGATTAACTAAATTAAATTCCTATATTATTCCTATAGCTTTTAAGATCTTATAAACTCTAAAACCTATAATAAAGTAGTCCTAGGTATTTTAAACGCTAAATATAAATAGCTTACTACTAAACTAGTAATCCTAGAGATCTCTAATTATCTATTAAAACTTAGATACTCTATATATATTTTAAGTTTATTTTAAACTGTAACTCCTAAAGAGGAAGATAATATAATAATTCTAAATATAAAAAGTAATATCCTACAGATTATAGTTTTTAAGTATCTTTTAACTGAAAATACAGCTTTATATAAGAAAAGATACTCTAAATATACCTTTTAGGTAAAAATATATTATAAGAGAATAAAAAAGATATAAATAGTATAAGAATATATTAGAAATACTATCTCTCCTAACTTCTTAAAATATTTTTATAATATCATAGGAGATTTTAATATCTAGCTGTTTAAACTTAAAAACTATATAAGCTATAGTAAGATTAAGAGATAAATAAAAGTAATTATAGAATATATAGTAATTCTCACTAAGTTTATAAGAAAGAAACTAGACTTAAGGAGTAATATAGAGATATAGGTTACTTATTAGGAGAAAGTAATCTATAAGTATCTTAATATAAGAATACTAAACTTTTATAAGTTTTTAATTTAGTTTCTAGAATATACTAAAAGATTTAGAGGTAGCTATATTAAATTATAAGCTTTCTTATATTTAGTTTCAGTCTCCCCTAGGGCTTATAATAGTATTCTAATAGTAACTGAAGTTATAAGCTATATTTAGCTTTTTCTTCTGGAATTAGAGGTTATCCTAACTTGAAGTAGATTTATAAGAGGAGTTTTTAGTTCTGTAAATATTCCTAATAATAATAAAGAAGTTTAAGAGAGTTTTTCTACTATATTAAGAAGCTGAAGTAGAAGCTAAATTTAATAAAGTAGAGAAGCTTCTAATTAATATATAAGTAAATATTATAAATAAGAATCTAATAATAATAAGGATTGTAAGTTAAAGGGAAGTTCTAGTTATAAGATATACTAACTATAATATCCTCTTTTAAGATATTTTTATATTAATAAATAGCTTAGATATCTTCTCTGGAAATTTAGTTTAAATATTAAGAAGGTTATAGATAGAAGGATAAAGTTTAATAAAAAATTCGTAAAGTATATAAGGAAAGTTACAGACTTAACTTTAAGATCCTAACTATATAGATACTCTTATAGAAAGATTACTATAATCTTAATAATTTTAAATAAATTTTATATTCTTATAAGATTTATAATTCTAGATTTAGAATGAATAATATATATTTTTAATAATACTAAATAGTTTTAAATACTCTTAGGAGTTATAATAGGTAACTACTTCTAGGTTAGTATTTAGAAGATTACTATTACGGGCTATGCCTGGATGTCTGGCCAGAGCTGTACCTAGGCATCCGAAGCCAACCTCCTCGCCCGGGTGGACCCCCGGTGGGCCCCATATAGCACTATATATGCAGACTTTTCCACGCACCTATGAAAGCTTCTCTTTTACTCCTTAGTTCTAAATAAATAGTATTTTACGCCACCTTCCAGTTAAATAAGTCTAGGTTCAGCCTTTCACATATTTAGAACTTAATTTTATTCACTATATAGATAACGTTAAGTAGAGCGCAGCTCCCCACTAGTTAAGTATATAATCTAGTTAAGTATAGCTTCTAGGATATAATATTATATAATAAATAATTAATATAAAGAATAACAGAGGATACTAAAGCCCCCCAGGATACCCCTATAGGTAGTAACTTTATAAGTAAACTACTTTAGTAGTAGTTATAGTATACTTTAAGCTCTCTCTACTAGAGGATTAATAAGTTCTTATATAAGTTAGCGAAACGAGACGTTATAGTAGATAGTAACCCCCAGGTGGCCACTATAATAGACACCTCTAGCTTACATTAGGATACTCTAGTAACCCCCAGAATGATATCTATTAGGATAATAACCTTTAAGGTTAATAATATTACTATATTCCCACTAGTAGCTAACCACTAGAAGAAACCTCTTTCTCTACCTCTAAAGTTTTTAGGTAAGTAGAAAGAATACTAAGTGTAAACCTAACAGATAAAAACTAAACTTAAGATTAATTACTATTTCTTTAATAGTAATTAGGAACGTTAGTATCTAATTTACTCCTACTTAGACTTTAGTTTTCAGTAGGTAGTTAAAACTTTCTATATAGTGGGAGGGCTAGAGAATTCCTATAATCTAAATGATTTTATAGGTTACTTAGATAGAACTTACCTAGATCCTAATAGTCAGCCTCACGCTATTATCCAGCTATAGAATTTCAGACAGAAAGAAAATAAATACCTAACTACCTTTCTACCTTAATTTAAAAAAACTCTAGTTAACACTAAAAGATATATATAGCTAAATATAATCCAGATCTCCCTACTGGAGGCTACTTTACTTCTCTACCTTAAGAAGTTACTTATTATAATTAACTTTCCTACAGAGTATAAATCTTAATTATCTAAAGTTTAAGATATAGTTTAGAAGCTTAAATATATAAAGGGAACGCTAGTATACTACTAACTACCCCACTAGAGACCCACTACCTGTAATATAGAGAGTAATATTATAATAACTAAGGTAGTTAAGAAGTAATAATAATACTAGAGCTCTAGTAGCTCCTCCTCTACCCCTAAGGAACACTCCAAAGACCGCTAGAATACCTACTAATACTTTAAGTATAGTAAGAAAAACTATATCTATAGGAACTATAAAGCCTAAAAATATAAAAAAATTAGTATAAAGATTATAAAGACTATAGCTGCTTCAGATTATACTGGGGATAACCAGGGGGATAATATTACCCTACCTAGTAATAATAAGAATTCAGAAAAAAAGTAACTCCAGAGCGAAATTAGGCTCTAAAGCTAACCGAGGCAGAAATAACAGAATAGGGAAAATAACAGAAAAAAGAATAGGTAAGTAACTAGTAATTAACTACTATTTAAGCTAGAATTAATAGAGGTTACTCTATTAATATATATCAGGCTGAATTCATACTAAGTGATAGGATCTCTGAATAGGTAGGTATTATACTATATAACTATTCAAACTTATCTTCCCCCTCACTTAGCTACTACTCCACACTAGTATTTAAGTCTTACCGCCCGGAATAACTATTATTCCGGGCGCTAGTGTTCTCTTACGGGGAACCCAATAGGCTCCTAATACCCCCCCTCTCTACTGTAGTCTAATATAATCCCCCCTCTGAGAGATTCTATCCTCAGGATCTAATTACTAAAGTCTAGCATAAGGAAGTAGCATTCTACTCCCCCTTTAATACTTCTTATCAGTTAGGATCTGGAAGTCTGTTTCAGACTCTATATTTCAGCCTCCTAACGTTAAGTCCCAGCTAATATCAGCCTCCTAAAATATATTCTAACTATAATTATATTTTAGTTAATTTAGTATCCCCCCTGGAGTAACTTATCTTCCTTAGTTATAGGGATATTAGAAAAGCTTCTTCCTCACTTCTAGCTATAGAGACTTTATATCTATTATATTTATAATCTCTCTTTTTTTTTAGAAATATCCTTCTAAATATCCTCTAGTAACTACTAGTAGGTTTCTTATTCTTTTCTATTTTATAGGATATTATTTTCAGTATCTAGATTTAAATATTATTTATTTTATAGTTTTCTTAGCTTTAGAGAACTATATTATCCTCTATACTGCTTCTATTATCCTCTTCTAGTAACCTCTAGGTAACCTCTTTATTATTAAATTATATACTCTCTACTCTAGTGAAACTTTTAACTACTTATAGCTAAGTAAAAGCTATTTTTATTATTTGATTTCTTAACCTCGCAGATATAACTACTATTTTCTTTTATTAATAACCTTATTTTCTGGATACTAATAATAATAATAATAATATAATATCTATCTCTACTACTACTAATATTCCACCTCTACTCCCTCTTCCTACTCTAAAGAAGGAAGTAACTAAATTTTCTTATACTACTTATAAGCAGCTGCCTACTAATAGCTCTAATAATAATAATAATTTTAATTTTATATATTCTATCCCCTACTGCTACTATCTCTATCTCTTAGCTAGCTAGAATCTCCAGGATCTTACCTTAATATTCTACTTCTACTATAAGACTACTAGTAAGTCTCTATAGTTTCCCTATCCTTATTTCTCTAACTATTTCAGATACTAATAATAAGTATTCTTATTATACTACTATATGCAGTAAGGAGTATATTCTAATATATTCCTATCCCCCCTCTTATAAGTTACTTTTATAACTAAGAATTTCTTTCTAATATTTCCTAAGCTACTTACATTACTACCTCCTCCACCCTAATTCTCTACTATCTTTTTAATAATTTTTTATTAGAATCTAACTCCCTCACTACTACCCACAAAACTAAGGTAATTTTTTATATTTCTAACCTCTAATACTCCCCTACTAATTAGTTCTATAGGAGGAGCTTGCTAAGATATAGACTGCAGCTAAGAAAGCCCTCCAGGCTAAAGCCTCCCACACTAATAAATCTAACACTAAGTATAAAACTAAGGATAAGGAGGCTGAGTGACTAACCTGCAAATACTAAGTTATAGCTACTAAAGCTATAGCTTCTGCTACTTTGCAGTAAAACTGCCTCTTAGAGTGAAACTTCCAGGCTACTACCGCCCTTCGCCTAACGTAGGAGGTATAAACTTACGCTATTAAGATCCAGACTGCTATCCTTATAAGCTTCTAGACTACTTTTCTAGAGTAGTTTTTAACTTATTTTCATATTATTAATATCTTTTTCCTCCCCTAATATCCCTCTAGTAATTCCCTCTCTCCTAATATTCTTATTATAGTATACTAGTAACCTTAATTCCTATTTACCCTCCCCTAAAAACTCTAACGAGAGGAGTAATAATAATAATAATAACGTTAGTAGAAGTAATAACGATAATAAAGCTACTTAATCTAGTTCCCCCCCACTCCCCCCCTAATATTCCATATTTATATTCCTTTCAGAATTTAGTTACTACCTTTAAGCTTATTTTATTTTTCTCTAGCCTTCAGGCCTAATATAAACTTCCTAACCTTATCTCGCTAATAACTTAACTTTACTGCCCCTCCTATAATCCACTAATAATACTCTAGATACTTACTTTATACTCAGATCTTAACTCCTTTAAGATATAATATTAAGATTCCTATAAGTTTTCCTCTACTCTATATCCCTTCCACTTAACTAAATACTATCAATTCCTTTAAAACTCTTTATAATCTATAATATAGTTAACTTTATATATATTATCTCCTAGGTTTTTAATAGGAACTACTTAAAACTCTAATAATTCTCCTCTATATTTCTCTAACTAAAATAGGAAAAAGATATTATTAATCTAATATCTTTTTTTAAAGTTAAGTTTAAATACTTATCTCCTATTAACCACCTATATCACCCTAAATAACCCTAGGTATTTATTAGATAGCTTCTTAATTAGTTACTTTTACCTAATATTCTTAGTAGATAGTAATATATAATTACTAACCTTAAGGTCTAACTACCTCCTTCTCTTATTATACTACTTTATATATTCCTTATTTACCTCCTCTAGTAGGGCTCTAAACTGCCTGTAATATAACTAAAAATGTCTCACTCTCTCCTTTACTATTAGGATAACTTTAAGTTTAACCCCCTCTGGGATACTATTGTGAGGTCCCATCAGTAAATAGCTTATTAAGATATCCGCCAGTGTCACTTTAGTAGTATTATAAAGAGAGATATTATAGATAAACTTAACTATAAGTAACTATTTTACCTAGTTATTTTAGTTGAAATTAACTACTACTCTCAGGAAGTATTCTATATTCTAATTTTAACGCTCCATTTAACTATCTATTTAGAAGTAATATACTATATTTAGTTTCTACTTAATAGCTAGTAAGTAAGTAATAAATACCCAAAATCTACTTATAAACAGTAATCCTCAATCTAATATAATAGTCTGAAAGACTCTATATTTTAGGAGAATATTATTTACTAGTAAGGCTACTAATTTATCTACTATTAAGGACTCTCTAGTTAGTAAATAGAAAATATACTAAGTAAATTAGTCAATAACTATTAGGATACTATTATAGTTTTTCCCTGAGAATCCTATTAACTTAGGTAATTTAGTGATAAAATTTATACTAATATATTACTATAAGCTATTAGATACTAATAGAGATATTAATATACTATATAGAAGGTAATACCTAGGTTTCAATCTTTAGTATACTACACACTAGAATATATATTCTATAATATCCTTTCTTATTAACTTCCACTAGTATATCTAACTTAACCTCTTAAGTATCTTAGTAATCTCTAAATACCCTCCCAGGAATTTATTATAAAAAACTATTAGTAAATTAACCTAAAATTAGTAACTATCTAGAATAACTAGCTTACCCTAGAATCTCACTCCTCTCTTATTATTAAGGAACTACCTACTACTCCTTAGTTATAACCTCTCTCCTCTCCTTATAGTAGCTTCCTTCTATATCTTTCTAATTTCCTCTTCTAATATTCTTTTTAGTCTCTCTAGGATAAGATCCTTAAGACTTATTTAAGGTCTTTAGCCCCAGAGGGATACTACTACCACCCAGTCTGGAAACTAACTTAGGAAATCTTTAAGGAAAATTATCTTAATATTCTAAATCTCTCTCTCTATTAGTTAATAATTAGATTATCTAGAGAGACTATTAGCTAGATTTTATTTTCCTAGCTAGTAGTTAATAATATAATCAAATAATAATATATCTTATAGGAGTCTTACTTATCTACTATTAAGCTGAGACTTTACAGCTAGATACTAATAATCTAAATAGTTAATAATAAAGATAATTTTATATTAAGAGTATAAGAAATAATATCTCTATATAAACGCTACTTTACAGATAGCTAGTAGTTCCACTTCTAGTATCTTATATCTTAACTTTACTTTCCTTAATTTCTGTAAGAAATATACTAATAATTACTACCTACCCTCCTCTAACTAGATTACTATTACCTCTATAGTAAAATCTGAAATATTTATCTCTATCCAGATCAGCAGAGCTAAGTTAAAATAATATAGAATAGAGACTTTAGTAAACTTTTCTCTTAGGTCCTTAAAAACTTCTATCACTCTAGAAGTTATTATATTTTCCCTTTTTACCTACTTAATTAGTTAATTAGTAAGTTTAGCATTTATTATAAAGTAATTCTAAATAAATCTCCTATAGAACTCTATGAATCCTAAGAAAACTTAGATCTCTCTAATACTAATAAGTATTAATTATTCCTTAATAGCTACTACTCTCTCCTCCTCTATAATAATACTATTAGGAGAGACTATAAAACCTAGAAATTCAATAGTCTATATATAAAATTTACACTTCTCCAGATTAATATAGAGCCCTACAGTAAATAATTAGCTAAATACCTCTTTTACTACTTCTATATACTCCTCCTTTATCTTCATAAAAATCAGAATATTATCTAGATAAATAATATAGATAACATCTATAAAACCCACTAGGATATTATTAATATACACCTAGAAGGTTACTAAGACGTTAATAAGCCTAAACAGTATAACCTAATACTCAAAATACCTATACTATATTCTGAATACTATCTTCTACTTATCTCTCTCCTATATATACACCCAATAGTATATATCCTTCAGATCCAGCTTAGTAAACTATAAAACTCCCTCTAGCTAGTTTAAGATCTTACTAATAAGAGGCAGAAGCATTCGGTTCTTAATAGTAATATTATTAAACTCTCTATAATCTATATATAACTTCAGCTTACCTCCTTTCTTTAGGATAAACAGAATTAACATCCCTACTGAGCTCTAAGACATCCTAATCTATCCTTTTTTTAATACTAATACTAGGTATTATTATAATTTCTCTAGTTCTTTCTCCATAAGAAGGTAAATAGGGCCCCATAGAGGCTCCTTACCCTCCTCTAGCTCTATCATATATATACAAATATCCTTTTCTACTAGTATATCTACCTTCTTTACATCAAAAATATAAACTCACTCTTAGTATTCTAGTAGGAACTAAGTATCTCTATCCTTCTCCTTATTTATATCTCTCCTAAGTTACTACTATACTACCTACTACTCCCCCTCTATTAACACCAATAGGGTCAAGATCACTAATATATATTTAAACTACCTCTTAGCCTTATTAATCGCCTTAGCTCTATATACTAATTTGATATTACTAATAGCTAAGGGATAGGTCCAGCCTAAAGTCCTCTACTCTAAATTTAGCCTCACCTCTCTACCCTAGAGGATCCCTAGGATAATATTATATTCACTAGCTTCACTTACTTAGAATATATAAAACTTTATCCTTATTATACTGAGGTTATCTATAATCTTCATAACTACAGTATATATTCTATACTTAGACGCCACTCCCCCCTAGAAACCTAATATCTCTAGCTCTCTACCAACCTCTACAGATTTAGTATTATATAATATATTCTAACCTAGAATATTCTTATTAGCCTCCAGGTTAATAAATACTTTCCCCTTCCTCTAACTCTTCCCTATACAGACTAACACCTCAGCCTCAAAGCGTTAGTAGAGCTCCAGATCCTACGGGATTTAAATACTATTAACCTTAGTCGCTACTAAGTGATAGAGCCTTCCTGTATACTTAGGTTCCTTACATATATAGCATATATCTTCTTTATACTAGTAAGATATATAGCCTATCTTACTATAGTTATAGCATTTTAGAGGCTCCCTAGAGACTATAATTCTAGCCTACAGAATACCCTCTTACTTAATCTCAGGCGACGTAGCTACAGCAGTAGACTGCTCCCTAGACCAGTTCTCACTACTTATCTCTCTAATAGAGATTACTATTAATACCACTAGTAGTCTGCAGCTTCTCCACTCTAGTATCCTATAGGTAGAATCTGCCAGAATTAACCTACTTATAGATTATTTAATAGTCTCCGCCTATTTAGCAGTATAATTCAGTTTCTAGTAAGTTACTAAGAGGCTTCTAATTATAATTACTCTCTTTAACTCTAGTAGTAAGCAGTTAATAATATTAATAATATTGAGCCTCTCCAGCTAAATATCTGGATATTCAGCCTTAATAATCTTATAAGTATTAATAAACTATTAGTAGATTTAGCTAACCCTCTACTATATAGCGTCTAACTAGGTGAATACAGTAATAACCTTAATGTCAGCATTATCTATACTTAACTTAAGCTACTCCTCTATAGCTAACCAGGTAACCCACTTAATATCGTTACTATACGCAATAGAGACCTACTTAATCCAGTAGTGGGAGGTGATACCCTTAAAATATAAATCTATATACTAGACCTTATCTTTATCTACTATAAAATTATCTTCCGCTATAGTAAACTATCCTCTAAGTTTAAATAGGAAGTTATTAAGATTAGACTAGCTGCCCCCCTTATAATAAATAGAAGTAAGTTATTTCACTAAGAAGTCTCCTCTCTACTTCTTAAGCTCTAAATTAGGAACAGTAAGGCCCCTAGTGGTCCCCTCCTCTATATTTTCTCCTCTTCTTAAAACTATCAGCTTCTCTAACTTCCACTTTTTTCTTAATTTTATCATTTCTTCCTCAATTAATTAATTAAGCTCCACTTCGGAAAGATTACTATTATTCTGGGGGAGCTACTACTTCCTAAGGTTATTAATACTACTATTAGTTACTATAGAGGTTAGTTCTCTACCTATACCTAACTCTCCCAAGCTATTAATAGTATACTACACTTAGGTGATTTATATATATAATGCTATTATAGTCCCACCAGTTAGTATACCTAAGAGTAGGTAGAAGTTCGAATGTGTCAGGCTGGGTTTATACTAAATAATAAGATCTCTAAATAGGTAGGCGTTATACTATATAACTATTCGAACTTATCTTCCCCCTCACTTAACTGCTGCTCCACACTAGTATTTAAGCCTCGCCGCCCAGAATAACTATTATTCTGGGCGCCAGTGTTCTCTTACGGGGGACCCAATAGGCCCCCAGTGCCCCCCCTCTCTGCTGTAGCCTGACAATATACTTATTAATACAGACTATAATATTTACACTATTATTAATATCTCCCTTATAAAGAAACTTCACCTCCTACTAGTTAATAAGTTAAAAAGATAGATAAAGAGATATACTACTAAGCTGTCACTTAGTGATACCTAGGAGGTAGCTATCCTGACTTTAGAAGTTAGTAACTATATATAGAAGATTTATATCTATATTATAAAAAGTCTGTAGTTACTCTTATATCTTAAGTAGCTATAGATAGAGAATAATTATATTATCTATAACGCTAGAGCCTAACAGATAATATATAGAAAGGATAGTATAATAATATACCTAGAATATTAAAATAAGCTAATATAGTTTAAAGAGATCTAGTTAGCTTAGCTACTTAATGCTAATTTATTTATATTTATCTATTAGTATACTATATAGTATACTAGTGAGGCACTAAGTTTCTACTAAATTATATCTATTAGTCTGGTAGATATTAAGAAAGTATTAACCTTAAAGGTAGAAGTAGACTTAAGAGATTATATCCCTATAAATATCTTAAAAGAATTCCCAGATCTTTTCTATCTAGATTCAGTATACTAGCTACCTCCCAGTTAACTAGAGATAGACTACTATATCCTATTGATTTCTAATAATAAGAAATAGAAACTAGACCTCCTATAGAGATCTCTCTATAGTATATTATAAGAGAAACTTCTAGTACTTAAGAAGATCCTAGAGGATTTACTTAATAAGGAATTTATTAAAGTAAGTAGCTTCTCTACTAATATCTTAATCCTCTTTATAAGAAAGCTAGATAGAGGAATATACTTCTATATAAATTATAGAGCTCTTAATATAATTATAAAGAAGAATTATTACTTCCTCTCCCTTATATTAGAGATCCTCTAGAGGGTTACTACTACCTATGAGTATACTAAACTTAATATTATTACTATATTCTATAAGATTAGAATTAATAAAGTAGATCAGGAGAAAATAGCTTTTTAGATATATTACAGCCTCTTTAAATAAGTAATATACCCCTTTAGACTTACTAGTATCTTTATTATATTTTAATAGTATATTAATAGTTACCTATAATAGTTTCTAGATAACTTTATTATAATATATATTAATAATATTCTTATTTACATTAGTAGCTTATAAAAGGAGTATAAAGAGAAGATCTACTAGATACTTAACTACCTTACTAATATAAGCTTCAAGTTAGATCCTAAGAAGTGTAAGTTCTTAGTTACTATAGTTAAGTATATTAGGTATATTATAATAGCTAGAAAGAATCTCTCTTATAATCCTGAGAAGTTAGAAACTATTACTAACTAGCTTCCCCTTAGCTTACTGAAAAGTATTTATAGTTTCCTTAAGTTTATAAACTATTATAAATTCTTTATATTTCAGTATAATATTATTATAAAGCTTTTAAATTACCTAACTTAGAAGTTAGTTTCTTTTAACTGGGGACTAAAGTAGCAGGAAGCTTTCCTCACACTAAAATAACTTTTTACTATAGAATTAATTCTGTGGATATTTAACTCTAACGTTCTAATAATAGTAGAGATAGACTATTTAGGGTATATCCTAGGAGGTATATTAACCTAAGTTAATAAGGTTAGAGTAAGGTATCTAGTAGCTTTCCACTTTTAATACCTAATTTCTATAGAGTTTAATTACTTAATCTATAATAAGGAACTCCTTATAATACTAGAATATTTATAGGTATAGAGGGTAGAACTATAAAGCACTAGGAAGTTTAAAGTTCTTACTAACTATAAAAACTTTAAGTATTTTATAAAGAAATAATAACTTATAGAGAGGTAGAGCTGGTAGGTAGAGAAGTTATCTCAGTATAATTTTTACCTTAAATACTGGCTGGACGCTTAGGTAGTAGCTTCTAATACCTTCTTCCGGAGGGAATAGGATACCCCTAAAGAGTG
Source organism: Colletotrichum lindemuthianum (assembly GCA_001693025.2). NCBI lineage: Eukaryota > Fungi > Ascomycota > Sordariomycetes > Glomerellales > Glomerellaceae > Colletotrichum > Colletotrichum lindemuthianum. Next base: position 53,603 of record MASP02000619.1, on the reverse strand, counting down.
GAATAATAAGAAGTAATAAGAATAAGTAATATAGGTTATTCTGGATACTACTATCCCCACAGAGCTCCAGATAGGATATATAGATATTACTAATATTTGGGTTTTTAAAGGAAGATTAGATCTGTAAGAAATATAGGATTATACTACTAAGAGAGACTCCTTATACTAATAGATCTTTATAGTAGTTTAGTAGAGGAAGTATAGTTTCTCTCCTAATCTCTATATTAAGGTCTAGATTACTAAGTATACTATTAATATATTGGGATAACTTACTTTTAGAGAGAAACTTTAAATGCTAAGTAGTAAAGAGAGTAATAGCTTCTTTAATAAACTTAAAATTAAATTAATATAGAAGTTATATAACTCCTCCCCTATAGGCTACTTAGAGTATAATAATATACTAAAGATTATAAGCTAATGGTTCTACTAACTTAGATAGTTATAGAGTGTCTACTAATTTATATATAACTATAATATATATAAGAGTATTTATATCTAGAGGTAAGCTAAAAAGGGATTCTTAAAATTTTTACTAGTGTCTAACTAGTTACATTCTAATTTATTAATAGATTTTATTACTAACTTACTACCTATAAAAGGATAAAGTAGCTATTACCTCTAGGTTATTATTAATTAACTAAATAAAATCTCTATATTAGAGGAGATAAATATAATAGAGGTAGAGATATATACTTAGTAGTTCCTTAGTTACTACTATAGATTCTATAGAATACTATATTCTATTATAAGTAATAGAGAATCTAACTAAGTAAGTTACTTTTAGAAGGAATTCTATAGATTAATAAATATTATTTACTTATTAAGTACTAGTTATTACTTATAGACTAACAGGATTATAAAATAGTATAACTAGGAGATTTAAATAGTTTTAAGGATATTTACCTATTAGTCTCAGGATAACTTGAGTAACTTACTGCCTATTATATAATTAGCTTTCTATAATTAGTAGTATAATATAATAGGGACTATATCTTTCTTTATAAATTATAAATATTATATTAATTCTATCTTAATTACTAAGGAGTATATAGAACTACTTAGTAGTAGTGAAACTATAGCTTACTAGCTAGTTAAGAGAATATAGTTAGTAATAATATATATCTATATAGAAATAACTACTATCTAGCAGAAGTTAGAAGCTTAGATAAATAGAATCTAGTTTCTTATAGATTAGTATTAAGTTAGTAATAAGGTATAATTAAATATATCTAACTATAAGTTACTAAAGCTAAGCTAAAAGCTAGCCTAGCTGCATTATAAGTATATAATAGTGAAGATCCTCTTGCTATATATTATAAAGCTGGATATTTTAAGGTCTATTTACTTACAGTTCTATATAGATTTACTCTAGAGAGCTGCTACTAATCTACTGCCTAGGCAGATTATAGTTAATAGCTAGCTACTACTACTAGTAGATAATAATAGGGAAGTTAAATAGCTAGTTAAAAATATTCTTACTGTAAGGATATACTAAGTGGGGAGAGGATACTAATGAGAGGTCCTTATTAAATAGGAAGGGTATATAAACTCTATATAGAAGCCTATTAAAACTATTACAGATATAGTAACCCTAGAGTAGTATAAGGTAATATATAGGCTAATTACGGATAATAATAGAGATCCAGCCTACAGCCCCCAGCTGGGCAGCAGCTAGAGAGGAGGGAAGTAATATTACAGGCTATATCTAAATATCTAGCTAGAGCTATACTTAAGTATCTAAAGCTAACCCCCTCACCTGAGTGGACCCCCAGTAAGTTCCATATAGCACTATATATACAGACTTTTCCATATACTTATAAAGACTTCTTTTTTACTCCTTAGTTCTAAATAAATAGTATTTTACGCTACTTTCTAGTTAAATAAGTCTAGATCCAGCCCTTCACAATTACTATAGAAAACTATAGTAATATAGAGATAATAATATAAAGCTTCTAAAGCTTTATAAAATTATATTTATTTAATATTATACTATATTCTAACTTTATAAGTAACTTAGTATCACTCAGAAAGTTTTGTAAGTATAGATTATAGTAGGATTGGAGTCTAGATAATAATTATATTTAAAAAGTAGATAGAAGCTATCTCTACTCTTTCGAGATTATAAATAGGTAATATATATTAAAGTATAACTTTTTAAGGAAATATTCTTCTAGATATCTATAAAGTGAGTATTACTACTTAAGGATAAACTTCTTGAGCTCTATAAGTTATATAAATATATTATATTCTTATAAAAATAATTAATAGCTAAATCTTAAAAGCTTTAGTACTTAAGATTAAGATATCTAGAATCTGAAATAATAAACTACTTATTAACTACTATAAGAAATATTAGAATAAATAGGAACTTATAAGTAATCTATATAGTAGATTATAATATATATATAAAAAGTAAGATATATTAAATAATATAAAAAACTTAGAAGGAAGTAGTATAGTATACTAACCTGAGGGAGAGGATTATAATAGATTTTTATAATTTTAAAGAGGATTATAAAGATTATATATCTATTATAATCTTTATAGATTAAGTAACAAGTTTAGTATGGAACTTTTATTTTTATATAAGGAAGATAGGGAAGTTTTTAAATGTAATTAGAAAGTTTCTTAACTTCCTGAAAACTATATATAAGATATTAATTAAGGAGATTAAGGTAGATAATAAGATCTAGAAGTATAGAGTAATCTAGATAGAAATTTAAGAGAGAGATATTAAGTTTAAATTTTCTACACTAAATATTCAGGCTTAAAATAGTAAGGTAGAGAGGGTAGTAATAGTAATTAAAGAATATATAAAGTTTATAGTAATTAGGATATTTCTTCCTCCTATCTTATAGCCTAAAATCCTAAAAGCTACTATATATATTTATAATTATATACCTTCAGCCTCTTAAGGCTGAAAGATACTATATAAGTAGTTTTATTATTATTTCTAGAAGAATGAAAATATATATATAATAACTTTAGACCTCTCCCACCTGAGAGTATATAGATACTAAGTGTATATAATAACTTAAGAGGCTTAGCTTAAATAATATTACTACTAGAAGTTTATACTGAAAGTATTCTTAGGATTTCTAGTTAGCTATATTTTAAGTAACTCTTTTAGGATTTAGAACCTTCTTTAGAAGGAAGTTTTTATAATAAGAAATATAATTTTTAATAAGAAAAAGTTCTTTAATAGTAACCTAAAAGACTTTATATTAGAAATCTCTTAAATAAATCTTAAAAAAATCCAGAAGAAGATTATTAAATTTATAAAGCAGTTAAAAAGTATAGCTATAAAGTAAGATACTAATAAGGAAGTAGATAAAATTATAGAACTTTCCTTAACTATCTTAAATATTAAGTAAATAAATACTTAAGATCCTTAAGATAAACTAGACCCTTAAGAGGAATTACCTTTTATTAGAACTAAATTTAAGCTCTAGTTAATACTACTAACCTCCTTAGAATCTGTAAGCTTTATAATAATACTCTAAGAGATACTTATTACTTAGTATGAAGTAGGGAGGCAGATATAGTATAATCCTGGAATAGTAAAGATAATATTATAAATATCTTTTTAAGCTATTTTTCTAGTAGAATATAAGATATATAAATATCTTAAAGTTTATATAAAACTAGTTACTATATCTAGTAGAAACTTAAGGTTTAGTTAGCTTAAGGATCCTAATAAGATAGATAATTTAGAGTATATAATAGAAAGGCTGCTAGATAAGGTAAGTAAGGAGATCCGTAAGAAGCCTCTAAGATACTTATAGAGATACTTACTACTCTTAAGTGGTCTGAAAAGCTTAAAGTAAGGCTGAGAGGAGCTTTATATACCCTCAGGAAGATCCTAGCTGCTATTATATAATATAAAATCCTTAAGCTTTTAAGATATATATTAGTAAGAGTTACGTCCCCTCTTAATATCTTACTAGTAACTTATAAGTAGAAAAAAGTATCTAAATTACACTAAAAAGAGTATAAACCCTTAAAGTCTTTACTTACTAATACAGAATTTTAGGGAGGCTAAGGAAATATACTTATAAGGCTACTAGGTCTTAAGGCTATAGGATAAAGTTAACAAGCTAACTATAAGAGGTTAAATAATTCTCAGTTACTACTAAGTTTATATATATAAGCTTAATAAATATAAGTAATTACTTAAGTTAAAAACTTACTTAGTAATATAAGGAAACTAGTAACTAAAAGATATATATAATATCTATATAGTAACGTTTGTAGGAATATCATTTTAGATACTTATAGTAATTATAGTATAGTTTAACCTTAAGTTTCTTTAGTATAATATAGTTAATACTTTCGTCTATATAGATATTAATAAAGAGATCTATATAAAGATACCTCTAAGGTATAAGAGATAGAGGAAAGTTCTGAAGCTCTAGAAGGTACTATATAGTCTCTACTGATTATCTATCTTTTAGCAGTAATATCTCAAGAAAAACTTAAGAAACTTATAGTTCTCTCATATCTCTAGAGAAAACTGCTACTAATAAAAAAGCTAGATTCTATTCTTCTTTTATATTAACGACTATATCCTAGTATATCTAAAAGTATATAAAGATCTCGTGAGGGAAGCTATTAGAGGTTTTTAATTATAATACTACCTTAAGGGAGGAGAGAACTTACAGTAGTTTCTAGATATTAAGATACTATATAATTAAAAAGCTTGAAAGTTATAGCTCTTATAAGCTATATATATAGAGAAGACTTATAAACTCCTACTAGAAAGCTATAAACCTAAGGAGAGAGATTACTTCCTAATAGCATACTTAAAACTCCTCCTATATAATAAAGAAGCTTTATATTAGGAGATTAATCTCTATTAGAGGAAAGTTAATACTATACTGTATATAGTAGTAATAATAAGGCTAGATTTAGTATTTACAGCTAGTTAACTAACTTATTTTAACTAAAACTTAAAGTCTCAGTATTAAGAAGTAGTAAATTAAGTATTTAACTATTTTTATAAGACTTAATATCTATACCTTAAGTATAATATAGAACCTAGAAGCTTAGAAGATACTCTAGTAGTCTCTTCTGATATAAGCTTTAGAGATAATATATAAGATTGAAAAAGCTCTCAAAGCTTCACAATAAAACTCTTTAGAGGTAATATTACTTAGAAAGCTATAAAATAATCTATAGTTACTATATTAACTACAGAAGTAAAGTTACTCTCTCTCTCTTTAGTAGTTAAAAAGATATTATTTATAAATTATCTACTAGCCTTATTATAACTCTAACTACCCATAGGGAGCTTAGGAGTAATAAGGTTCCTTATCTCTAAAAGTATACTAATAATAATTCAGATTAAGTATAATAACCTCTAAATAGTAAACCTAATAATAAAGAAGCTTATGAGGCTTCAAACCTATCTGAGATATATAGATATTTATAATTACTAATTTTATTGAGAGATCTCTAAAAAGAGATTATTAGTTACTTACACTCCCTTAGCGTAATTTATAGTAGATAGTCTAATAAAAGTACTACTTAAGTAACAGTTTGAGAGATTCTAAAAGTAATTTAGTTTATATTACTAAAGGAACCTCCTTAAGTGAAACTATATTAGTAACCTTAAGAAAGATAAGAAAATATAGCTTAAACTCTCTCAGTTAGAGTTAGTATAGAATATAACTCAATTAGAAACCTTATAAGTTTATAATTAAATAAACTGAGAGCGTAAGAAAGTAAAATATTCCTCAATTTAGAGCTAAAACCCGTAAGTAAAAAAGTATCTAGAGTATAAAGCCTATAAGTAAAGATGAATCCTCTAGGACTAAAACCTAAAATAAGAAACTAGAAACTATATTATTATCCTAAGGGATTATTATAATAAGCTACCTACTTATATATATTAAGAAGAAATTTAAGAAAAATATTAGGAGCGTAGCTATCTAATATAATAGAAAAGTAGAATTTAAATAAGTAATATAAGTTAGTAACTAGGCCCTCAGTTATAGAAAGAAAATTAATATTACTAATATTACTAATAAAAAAGTCTGTAAGAGATAAAGTAGTAATAATAGAAACTATAAGAACTATAGATATTATAGAGATAGTATAAAAAGTAGAGCTACCTTTAGTAGCAGAGGTAGGAGTATAATAGTTATTATAAATAGTAGTAATAGTATCGTAAAGCTCTTAGTATTTAGTATCCTTAGTCTGAAAATATATAAATTAGAAATTAAATTAGGAACTTTAAGAAAAAATACTTACTATAAATCTAACTATTTTATTATTATGCATAATAAGGAACTTAGCGTAAAGGTAAATAGTCACTTCTATATTTAGCTTATAAATACTACTAAATATATAATATTTATAATAATAATAGAAACTTTAATAGTAGATATTAAATTAATTTTAACTTTCAGTAAGAAAAGAGAAGTAGTTAAGATAAGAATTATAAAGCTTATTCTTATTATCCTCACTAATATATTTATATTTATAACCTAATAAGATTAAAGTTACCTTAGTAGCTTTTATAGTAGGAAAGCTTTTAGAAGTAGTAGCTCTCTTTAGCTTTTTAGTTACAGATATAGAGAACTTAGAGGTAAGCATAAGATACTTTATTAGACACTTAGAATAGTAGGGAGTATTCTCCTTAACCTCCTTATAATTAGAATACTCTTTATTATAGGCAGCAGCCTTATTACTAATAGCCTTACTAATAGTAGTCTTAGTTATACTATTAATTACTTCTTTAATATATTTAGTATCAGTAGGAGATATACAGAAAGAAGTAAGAATCTCTTCAGGAAAGTTATTACAAGCAGGAAAGGACATTTTAAAATCTCTATATAAAATTAGTAATATAATAGCAAAAAGATCCTATTCAGAAAATTATATACTATTTAATAAAAAATCAGGGCTAAAAAAGAGAAAAGAAATAAACTATATAACTATATAATAAGTTTAATAACTTATACTGAAGCTTAAGGTATCTTAGCTAATAAGAGGCTAAACCTAGGAAATAGAATTAATCCTCCTCTAACTAATTAATATCTTACTTATATAATCTATAGTTATTATTTAAGAAATTACAAAAAAATATAGAGAGTATTTATAGTAATCTCAAAAGAGTTCTAAATAAAAGGATTTATTTTTAAGTCTATTTATAAGGTATATACTAGTAGGGAGAAGCTTTAGAGATCTCTCCCTAGGGGGATATGTCAGATTGAGAGAGATATACCTCTAGTATATACCTCACAGAATCTCGTTTATATGCTCCCGAGAGGTATATAGTATATCCGTAGTCTCGTACGCTATTTTTTGGTCCTGAGAATAGAATACAATTAATTCGACAGTAAGTAAGATTATTTAGAATCCTACTACTAGTATAAAGTAATTAAAGTTAGCTTTAGAGTATCTTCTCCTCTAGGAGATATTATCTATTTATAAATATCTAAATATTATATTTCTTATTTCTATAAGTTACTTTAAATACTTACTATACTATCTCTACTAATTATTTTAGATAGGTAAATATTCTTAATATAGAGACTGAAATACTTTATTATATATCTGCTATATAACCTATATATCTTTAGAATAATAGTTCTGCTGTTACGCTGAATAATAGCTTTACTTATTTCCTTAATAACCCCTATTACGCCAGACCCCCACCTAGCATTAAGATATATATTATTAAGGTGATACTATAATTTAATAATATTTTCCGCTAATATCTTACTCATTATTCTATATATAATATTCTTAATTATTCTATTATTATTAAGAGTGGTTAGTTTATTTCTTATAGGTCTAATATTACTACTTCTTACTATATATTTTCCCCTACTTTACTGTCTATTAATAGTGAATCTAGTGAGAATATTAATAAGAATAGTAATAGTAGTAGTAATAATAGTAATATTAATAGTAGTAATTTATCTGGTAGTAAGTGTGAAGGGCTGGATCTGGGTTTATTTAACCGGAAGGTGGCGTAAAATACTATTTATTTAGAACTAAGGAGTAAAAGAGAAGCTTTTACAGGTGTATAGAAAAGTCTGTATATATAGTGTTATATAGAGCCCACTAGAGCCCCACCCGGGCGAGGAGGTTAGCTTCAGATACCTAAGTACAACCCAAGCTAGATATCTGGATATAGCTTATAATATTACCTCCCTCCTCCCCAGCTGCCACCCAGCTGGAGGCTATAGGCTAGGTCTCTATTATTATCTATAATTAGTCTATATATTACCTTATACTACTCTAAAGCTACTATATCTGTAATAATATTAATATACTTCTATATAGAGTTTAAATATCCTTCCTATTTAATAAGAGCTTCTCGTTAGTATCCTCTCTCTACTTAATATATCCTCACAGTAAGAATACTTTTAACTAACTATTTAACCTCCCTATTATTATCTACTAGCAGTAGCAGCTAGCTATTAATTATAACCTACCTAAGTAGTAAATTAATAGTAACTCTCTAGAGTAAATCTATATAGAACTATAAGTAAATAGACTCTAAAGTATCTAGCTCTATAATATACAGTAAGAATATCTTTACTATTATATACTTATAATATAGCTAAGCTAACTTTCAGCTTAACTTTAGTAACTTATAGTTAGATATATTTAACTATACTTTATTACTAACTTAATATTAATCTACAGGAAACTAAATTCTATTTACCTAAACTTCTAATCTCTACTAGGTAGTAACTATCTCTATATAGATATATATTATTACTAACTATATTCTCTTAACTAGCTAGTAGGCTGTAATCTTACTACTATTAAATAGTTCTATATACTCTTTAGTGACTAAGATAAAGTTAATATAATACTTATAATCTATAAAGAAAGATATAATCCCTATTATATTATACTACTAGTTACAGAAGGCTAACTATATAATAGGCAGTAAGTTACCCTAGTTATCCTGAGACTAGTAAGTAAACACTCTTAAAACTACTTAGATCTCCTAATTATACTATTCTGTAATCCTATTAGTCTGTAGGTAGTAACTAGTACTTAATAGGTATATAATACCTATTAATCTGCAGAACTCCTTCCAGAAGTAACTTACCTAGTTAGACCCTCTATTATTTATAATAGAGTATAGTATTCTATAGAACCTATAATAGTAACTAAGGAACTATTAAGTATATACCTCTACCTTTATTGTATCTATCTCCTCTAATATAGAGACCTTATCTAGTTAATTAATAATAACTTAAAGGTAATAGCTACCTTATCCTTTTGTGGGGGGTAAGTTAGTAATAACGTTTATTAATAAATTAGAATATAACTAGTTAAGTATTAGTAAGGATTTTAGGAATTCTTTCTTAACTTACCTCTAGATATAAATATCCTTATATATAATATTATAGTTATATATAAATTAGTAGACACTCTATAACTATCTAGATTAGTAGAACTGTTAGTTTATAATCTCTAATATACTATTATATTCTAAGTAGTCTATAGGGGAGGAGTTATATAATTTCTATACTAACTTAATCTTAAGTTTATTAAGGAAGCTATTACTCTCTTTACTGCCTAGTATCTAAAATTTCTCTCTGAAGGTAAGTTATCCTAGTATATTAATAGTATACTTAATAATCTAGACCTTAATATAGAAGTTAGAGGGGAAACTATACTTTCCCTACTAAACTACTATAAAGATCTATTAGTATAAGAAATCTCTCTTAGTAGTATAATTTTATATCTCTTACAGATTTAGTTTTCCTTTAAAAACCTAAATACTCATAATATCTATATATCCTACCTGGAGCTTTATAGGGATAGTAGCGTCCAGGATAATTTATATTACTTATCCCTATTATTTATTATTATTCTACTCTTTAGGAGTATCTTATTCCCTCTAAGAGAAAATATTAGAGGTTACTATCTAGACGCCTAGTTAGTATTTAAAGTAAAACTTATATTAAAATAACTTCTCTACTTACTAGTTCTACCTCTCTGTAAGTTATTATTTCTTTATAAAATACTTAAGATCCTTATAGTTAGTAAGGATTTTAAACTTTCTAGTATTCTATAGTTCTACTCTCTATATCTGTAAATATTCTAATACTATAAGGAGTTCCTTATTATAAATTAAGTAATTAAACTCTATAGAGGTTAGATATTAAGAGTGGAAAGCTACTAGATACCTTACTTTAACTTTATTAGCTTAGGTTAATATATCTTCTAGAGTATACTCTAAATAGTCTATCTCTACTATTATTAGAGTGTTAGGGTTAAATATCCACAGGATCAGTTCTATAATGAAAAGTTATTTCAGTATGAGGAAAGCTTTCTACTACTTCAGTCCCCAGTTAAAAGGAACTAACTTCTAAGTTAGGTAGTTTAAAAACTCTATAATAATACTATACTGAAATATAAAAACCTTATAGTAATTTATAAACTTAAGGAAACTATAGATATCTTTCAGTAAGCTAAGGGGAAACTAATTAGTAATAGGTTCTAACTTCTTAGGATTATAAGAGAAGCTTTTTCTAGCTATTATAATATACTTAATATACTTAACTATAGTAACTAAAAACTTATACTTCCTAGGATCTAACTTAAGGTTTATATCAGCAAGATAGCTAAATATCTAGTAGACTTTCTCTTTATACTCTTTTTATAAACTATTAGTATAAATAAGAATATTATTAATATATATTATAATAAAATTATCTAGAAACTATTATAGGTAGCTATTAATATACTATTAAAATATAGTAGAAATATTAATAAATCTAAAAAAGTATATTATTTATTTAAAGAAACTATAATATATCTAAAAACTATTTTCTCCTAATCTACTTTATTAATTCTGATTTTATAGAATATAGTAATATTATTAAATTTAGTATACTAGTAGGTAGTAGTAACCTTCTAGAGAGTCTCTAATATAAAGAGGAGGAAATAATAATCCTTCTTTATAATTATATTAAAGGTTCTGTAATTTATATAGAAATATATTTCTTTACCTAACTTTCTTATAAAGAGGATTAAGATATTAATAGAGAAGCTACTTATTTTAATAAATTTCTTATTAAGTAAATCCTCCAGAGTCTTCTTAAATACTAGAAGCTCCTCCTATAATATACTATAGAGAGATCCCTATAGGAGGTCTAGTTTCTATCCCTTATTATTAGGAATTAATAGGATATAGTAGTCTATCCCTAGTCAGCTAGGGGGTAGCTAGTATACTGAACCTGAATAGAAAAGATCTGGAAATTCCTTTAAGATATTTATAGGGATATAATCCCTTAAGTCCACTTCTGTTTTCAGAGCTAACACTTTCTTAATATCCACTAGACTAATAAATATAACTTAGTAGGGACTTAATACCTTACTAGTATACTATATAGTATACTAACAGATAAATATAAATAAATTAGTATTAAGTAGCTAAGCTAACTAGATCTCCTTAAGCTATACTAATTTATCTTAATATTCTAAGTATACTATTATATTATCCTTCCTATATATTATCTATTAAGTTCTAGTATTATAAATAACGTAATTATCCTCTATCTATAGCTACTTAAGATATAAGAGTAACTATAAATCCTCTATAATATAGATATAGATTTTCTATATATAGCTACTAACTTCTAAAGTTAGAATAGTTACTCTCTAAATATTACTAGGTAATAACCTAGTAGTATATCCCCTTATCTATCTCTTTAACTTATTAACTAATAGGAGATAAAATTTCTTTATAAGGGAGATATTAATAATAATATAAATATTATAACTTATATTAATAAATATATTAATAAAGTAACCTCTATTAATTCTAATCTAAATAGTAGCTAACTACTAGTTACTTACTTATTCCTTTTCCTATTATTTTCCCTATCTTATTACTTCTATTTTAGTTAACTCTAGAGCCTAACTTTACTCTAAAGTTACTTTTTTCCTAAATCCTTACTATTACTAAGTGGGATAGTATTATCTCCCTAATTATCTCCAGTATAATCTAGAGCAGCTATAGCTTTTATAACCTTTATATTAATTTTCTTATACTTTTAGGCTCTATAGTTCCTATAGATATAACCTTTCTTACTACACTTAAAGTATCGGCAGGTATCCTAACAGTCTTTAAAGTGTTCCTCAGGAGCAGAAGAGGAGCTACTAAAGCTCTAATGTTATTATTACTTCTTAACTACCTTAGTTATTATAATATTACCCTCTATATTATAGGTAGTAGGTTTCTAGTAGGGCAGCTAGTAGTATATTAATATCTTCTTTATATATTTAAGCTTCTAAACTATATTTTAAACTTTAAATAACTAAAATCTATACTCTATAGGAAAGTTAACTATAATAAGTAGCTTCTTAAGGTAGGAGAGTAAAGTAGCCTCCAGTAGGGAAATCTAGACTATATCCAGCTATATATATCCTTTAGTATTAATTAGAATCTTTTTAAATTAAGATAGAAAAGTAATTAAATATTTATTTTCTTTCTATCTGAAGCTCTATAACTAGATAATAATATAAAGCTAACTATTAGGATCTAAATAAATTCTATCTAGATAACCTATAAAATTATTTAGATTATAAGAATTCTCCAGCCTTCCTATTATATAGAAGGTTTTAACTACCTACTGAGGACTAAAATCTAAATAAAAGTAAATTAAATATTAATATTCCTAATTACTATTAAAAAAGTAGTAGTTAATCTTAAGTTTAGCTTTTATCTATTAGATTTATACTTAATATTCCTTCTATTTACCTAAAAACTTTAGAAGTAGGGAAAGAAGCTTCCTCTAGTAGTTAGCTACTAATGGGAATATAGTAATATTATTAACTTTAAGAACTATTATCCTAATAGATATTATTCTAGAGGTTATTAGAATATCTTAATATAAGCTAGAGGTATCTATTACAGTAGCCACCTGGAGGTTACTATTTACTATAATATCTTATTTTACTAACTTATATAAAAACTTATTAATCCTCTAGTAGAAAGAGCTTAAAGTATATTATAATTATTACTAAAGTAGTTTACTTATAAAATTACTACCTATAGGAGTATTCTGGGAAGTTTCAGTATTCTCTATTATTCTTTATATTAGTTACCTATTATATAATATTATATTTTAGAAGCTACACTTAACTAAATTATATATTTAACTAGTAGGAAATTATATTCTACCTAATATTATCTATATAGTAAATAAAACTAAATTCTAAATATATAAAAAGCTAGATCTAAGTTTATTTAACTAGAAGGTAATATAAAATACTATTTATTTAAAACTAAGGAGTAAAAGAGAAACTTTCACAGGTATATAGAAAAGTCTATATATATAGTACTATATAGAGCCTACTGGAGCCCCACCCAGGCGAGGAAGTTAGCTTCAGATACCTAAGCATAACCCTAGCCGGACATCTAAGTATAGCCTATAACAGTAAATCTAAAGTAGTTAAAATTCTTTTAAAGTTCTTCTATCTATTTATACTTATTTACTATCCTATTAGTAGTAATATTATTACTATTTTTTATCCTTAAGATTATATTATTATTATTTCTAGTAGTTTTTCTGTAAATACTATTATAGGCTATATCCGGATGTCCGGCCAGGGCTGTACCTAAGTATCTGAAGCTAACTTCCTCGCCCGGATAGGGCCCTAGTAGGCTCTATATAGTATTATATATACAGATTTTTCTATACACTTATAAAGGTTTCTTTTTTACTTCTTAGTTCTAAATAAATAGTATTTTACGCTACCTTCTAGTTAAATAAACTTAAGTCCAGCTTTTTATATATTTAGAATTCAGTTTTATTTACTATATAGATAATACTAAGTAGAATATAGCTTCCTACTAGTTAAGTATATAATCTAGTTAAGTATAGCTTTTAGGATATAATACTATATAATAAGTAATTAATATAAAGAATAATAGAGAGTACTAAAGCCTCTTAGGATATCCCTATAGGTAGTAACCTTATAAGTAAACTACTTTAGTAGTAATTATAGTATATTTTAAGCTCTCTCTATTAGAAGATTAATAAGTTTTTATATAAATTAGTAAAATAAAATACTATAGTAAGTAGTAACTTCCAGGTAGCTACTATAATAGACACTTCTAGCTTATACTAGGATATTCTAGTAACTTCCAGAATAATATCTATTAGGATAATAACCTTTAGGGTTAATAATATTACTATACTTCTACTAGTAGCTAACTACTAGAGGAAACTTCTTCTCTTACTTCTGAAGTTTTTAGGTAAGTAGAAAGAATACTAAATATAAACTTAATAGATAAAAACTAAACTTAAGATTAACTATTATTTTTTTAATAATAATTAGGAATATTAGTATCTAATTTACTCCTATTTAGATTTTAGTTTTTAGTAAGTAGTTAAAATTTTCTATATAGTAGAAAAGTTAGAGAATTTCTATAACCTAAATAATTTTATAAGTTATTTAGATAGAATTTATCTAAATTCTAATAGCTAACTTTATATTATTATCTAGCTATAGAACTTTAGATAGAAGGAAAATAAATACTTAACTATTTTTCTATCCTAATTTAAAAAAACTCTAGCTGATACTAAAGGATATATATAGCTAGATATAGTCTAGATTTTCCTACTAGAGGCTACTTTACTCTCCTACTTTAAGAAGTTACTTATTATAGTTAACTTTCTTATAGAATATAGATTTTAGTTATTTAAGATTTAAAATATAGCTTAGAAGTTTAAATATATAAAGAGGACGTTAGTATATTACTAACTATCCCACTAGAAACTTACTACTTATAATATAGAGGATAATATTATAATAACTGAGGTAATTAAGAAGTAATAATAATATTAGAGCTTTAGTAGCTTCTTCTCTACCCCTAAGGAATACTCTAAAGACTATTAAGATACCTACTAATATTTTAAATATAGTCAGAAGAATTATATCTATAAAAACTATAAAACTTAAAAGTATAAGAAAACTAATATAAAGGTCATAAAAATTATAGCTACTCTAAATTATACTGGAGATAACTAGGGAGATAATACTATCTCACTTAATAATAATAAGAATTTAGAAAAAAAGTAACTCTAAAGTAAAGTTAGGTTTTAAAGTTAACTAAGGTAAAAATAATAAGATAAGGGAAATAATAGGAAAAGAAATAAGTAAGTAATTAGTAGTTAGTTATTATTCAGATTAGAATTAATAGAGATTACTTTATTAATATACTTATTAATATAGACTATAATATTTATATTATTATTAATATCTCTCTTATAAAGAAATTTTATTTTTTATTAGTTAATAAGTTAAAAAGATAAATAAGGAGATATACTATTAGGTTATTATTTAGTAATATCTCAAAAGTAGCTATTCTAATTTTAGAAGTTAGTAGCTATATATAAAAAATCTATATTTATATTATAGAGAGCCTATAGTTACTTTTATATCTTAAATAGCTATAGATAGAAGATAATTATATTATTTATAATATTAAAGTTTAATAGATAATATATAGGAAAGATAATATAATAGTATATTTAGAATATTAGGATAAGTTAGTATAACTTAAGGAGATCCAGTTAGTTTAGCTACTTAATATTAATTTATTTATATTTATCTATTAGTATACTATATAGTATACTAGTAAGATATTAAGCTCCTACTAGATTATATCTATTAGTTTAGTAGATATTAAGAAAGTATTAACCTTAAAAGTAGAGGTGGACCTAAGAAATTATATTCCTATAAATATCTTAAAGGAATTTCCAGATTTTCTTTATCTAGATTTAGTATACTAACTACCCTCCAGCTAACTAGAGATAAACTATTATATCTTATTAATTCCTAATAATAAAAAATAGAAACTAGATTTCCTATAGAGACTCCTCTATAGTATATTATAAAAGAAGTTTCTAATATTTAAGAAGATTCTAGAGGATTTACTTAATAAGGAATTTATTAAAATAAGTAGCTTCTCTATTAATATTTTAGTTCTTTTTATAAGAAAGCTAGATAGAAGAATATATTTCTATATAAATTATAAAGTTTTTAATATAATTATAAAGAAAGATTATTATTTCCTCCTCTTTATATTAGAGACCCTCTAGAGGGTTACTACTATTTATTAGTATATTAAGCTTAATATTATTACTATATTCTATATAATTAGAATTAATAAAGTAGATTAGGAGAAAATAGTTTCTTAGATATATTATAACCTCTTTAAATAGATAGTATACCTCTTTAGACTTACTAATATTTCTATTATATTTTAATAATATATTAATAGTTATTTATAATAGTTTCTAGATAATTTTATTATAGTATATATTAATAATATCCTTATTTATATTAATAACTTACAAAAGGAATATAAGGGGAAAGTTTACTAGATATTTAGCTACCTTACTGATATAAATTTTAAGTTAGATCCTAAGAAATATAAGTTCTTAGTTATTATAGTTAAGTATATTAAGTTTATTATATTAGGTAGAAAGAGCTTCTTTTATAATTCTGAGAAGTTAGAAGTTATTACTAATTAGCTTCCTTCTAGTTTACTAAAAGATATTTATAGTTTCCTTAAATTTTTAAATTACTATAAAGTTTTTATATTCTAATATAATATTATTATAAAACTTTTAAACTACCTAACTTAGAAGTTAGTTTCTTTTAACTAGGAATTAAAATAGTAAGAAGTTTTCTTTACGCTAAAATAACCTTTTACTATAAAACTAATTCTATAGATATTTAATCTTAATATTCTGATAATAGTAAAGATAGACTATTTAGAGTATATTCTAGGAGGTATATTAATTTAAGATAATAAGGTTAGAATAAAGTATTTAGTAGCTTTCTACTCCTAATATCTAACCTCTATAGAGTTTAATTACCTAATTTATAATAAGGAACTTTTTGTAGTGCTAGTCTGTTTACAGACGTAGAGAGTGAAGCTATAAAGTATTAGGAAGTTTAAAATTCTTACTAACTATAAGGACTTTAAGTATTTTATAAAGAAATTATAACTTATAGAGAGGTAGAGCTAGTAGGTAGAGGAGTTATTTTAGTATAATTTTTACCTTAAATACTAACTAGATATCTAAATAGTAGCTTCTAATATTCTCTCCCAGAGAGAATAAAATATTCCTAAAGAGTAAGATAATAAGAGGTAATAAGGATAGATAATATAGATTATCCTAAATGTTACTATCTTTACGGAGCTCTAGGAAGGATATATAAATATTATTAGTATTTAGGTTTTTAAAGGAAGATCAGACTTATAAGAGATATAAAATTATATTATTAAGAGAGACTCTTTATACTAATAGATCTTTATAATAATCTAGTAGGGGGAGTATAGTTTTCCTCCTAATCTTTATATTAAAATCTAAATTACTAAATATACTATTAATATATTAGGATAGTTTATTTTTAGGGAGAGGTTTTAGATACTAAGTAGTAAAGAGAGTAATAGTCTCCTTAATAAACTTAAGATTAAGTTAGTATAGAAGTTATATAACTCCTCCCCTATAAGTTACTTAGGATATAATAATATACTAAAGATTGTAAGTTAATAGTTCTATTAGTCTGGATAGTTATAAAGTATCTACTAATTTATATATAATTATAATATATATAGAGGTATTTATATTTAGAGGTAGATTAAGAAGGGATTCCCAAAGTTCCTACTAGTATCTAACTAGTTATATTCTATTTTATTAATAGATTTTATTACTAACTTACTTCTTATAAAAAGATAAGGTAGTTATTACCTCTAGGTTATTATTAATTAACTAAGTAAGATCTCTATATTAAAGGAGATAGATATAATAGAGGTAGAAGTATATATTTAGTAGTTCCTTAGTTACTACTATAGATTCTTTAGAATATTATATTTTATTATAAGTAATAGAGAGTCTAACTGAGTAAGTTACTTCTGGAAGAAGTTCTATAGGTTAATAGGTATTATATATCTATTAAGTATTAGTTACTACTTACAGACTAATAGGATTATAGAATAGTATAACTAGGAGATTTAAGTAGTTTTAAGAGTATTTACTTACTAGTTTCAGGATAACTAGAGTAACTTACTACTTATTATATAGTTAGCTCTCTATAATTAGTAGTATAATATAATAGGAACTATATTTTTCTTTATAGATTATAAATATTATATTAATTTTATTCTAATTACTAAAGAGTATATAGAACTACTTAGTAGTAGTGAAGCTGTAGCTTACTAGCTGGTTGAGAGAATATAGTTAGTAATAATATATATTTATATAGAGATAGTTACTATTTAGTAGAGGTTAGAAGTTTAGGTAAATAAGATCTAGTCTCTTATAGATTAGTATTAAGTTAATAATAAGGTGTAGTTAAATGTATCTAACTATAAGTTACTGAGGCTAAGCTAAAAGTTAGCTTAACTATACTATAAGTATATAATAGTGAAGGTTTTCTTACTGTATATTATAAAGTTAAATATTCTGAGGTTTATTTACTTATAGTTTTATATAGATTTACTTTAGAAAGCTGCTATTAATCTGCTACTTAGGTAGGTTATAGTTAATAGCTAATTACTACTACTAGTAGATAATAATAGGGAGGTTAAATAGCTAGTTAAAAATATTCTTACTATAAGGATATATTAGGTAGAGAGAGGATATTAATAAGAAGTTTTTATTAAATAGGAAGGATATATAAACTTTATATAGAAGCCTATTAATATTATTATAGATATAGTAGCTCTAGAGTGATATAAAGTGATACATAGACTAATTATAGATAATAATAGAGATTCAGCCTATAGCTCCTAACTGGGCGGCAGCTGGGGAGGAGGGAGGTAATATTACAGGCTATATCTAAATATCTAGCTAGAGTTATATCTAGGTATCTAAAGCTAACTTCCTCGCCCGAGTGGAGCTTTAGTAGGTTTTATATAGTATTATATATACAGACTTTTCTATATACTTATGAAAGCTTCTCTTTTACTTCTTAGTTCTAAATAAATAGTATTTTACGCTACCTTCCAGTTAAATAAACTTAGATCCAGCCCTTCACAAATACTAGCTTTTCTATTAGTTATACTATTAAGAGAACTATATCTAATTATTTCCTTTCTAATAATATCTATATAGTAAACTTTCTATATTAATCTATTAATAGTAGTAGTATTAGTAGTATTATAGTATTAAATATTAAAGAGGATACTAATAAGTCTAATAATAAACCCCCTCTGAAGAAATGTAAGATCTATTTATCTAATACTACTATTACTTTATTATCTTTTGTAGCTTCTCACTAAGTATCTATTACTACTCCTAAGAAAACTATTTTAAAGAAAGTTACTTCTAAGAAGGTTACTCTTAAGTAAGCTATTATTCCTACTATTACTCTAAAGAGAAGTTAGGGATACTTTTATAAGAATACTCTTAAGTCTTAAAGGTATTTAGTATTCTTAATTATATATACTAGTTAATTTATTACTAAGGTTTATAAAGTTTCTAGCTCAGAGATATACTCCTTAGAATACTATTTAAGATATTTAAGTAGTTAATAAATCTTTTTTCTCTCCTCTCTCCTCTATATAATATTATTATAAGTCTGGTATTAATATTAATTATCTTACTTTCTGTAATAGTATATTATCTATTCTTTATACTTATAGATAGCTTCTTTCGTATTATTTAGGTTAGTTATAGTCTCCTAAATATTATATTCTACTAACTAGTCTACCTATTCTATAAGAAAGTATTTATTAAATCTATCTCCTTATTTACTAATAATCTTCTTAACTTTCTACTCTACTAAGTAATCCTCTAATTTAGGTAGGATAGCTTAAGTGTTACTATTATCTTACTAGCTTATCTAAAGTTTGAGGGATAAAACTGTAAATATATTATATATCTATTAGTATTATTTTAGTAAATATATTCTATATATCTGTTTCCTAATTCTCTTAGTAATAGAGACTTTAATATATTTTAGCGTTAGTTTTCTATATTTAAACCTGAAATTTTTTATTCAAAGTTTAATAGTAATTCTATGTATAAATTTACGTTACTTATACTTTATATTATATATTTTTACCTAGCTCTCTATAGCTATCTGCTAGTAGGTTGCTATTTATTAGTATAGCTAGCTAATATAGTTAATATACTCTACTATACTCTATACTATTAGGTTGGTTTTTACTATATATTTAACTATTTATAGGTGAAATCTATATAGCTTTTTTATTAGTAAGTAGTTAGTAGTAGTGTATTTATTATTATTATATATAAATGTAGCTTCTTATAGTTATACTATTTAGACTGTAAGTGAGTTTCTAGTGAATACTTAGAGGTATTACTCTAGAGTCTAATATATCTACTTAGTTTGCCTGTTAGTCTATAGGGGGTATACTATTAACAGCTGTTATTTAATAAGGCGCTCTACTATAAATTCCTCCCAGAACTAGCTAGTGAGAAGTTTATCTCTATTACTAATAATACCTTCTGGGATACTAAATTAGTATTTAACTTCCTTATAGAGTATTACTACTAACTTTATAGCTATTATCCTCTTTATTATTACAATACATAGGATAAAGTTTATAAATCTATCTATAATTATAAGGATAATATTGTATATACTACTATCTCTCTAAGTGCTCTCTGGAAGCTTAATAATAAAATCTATACTAAGTTTCTGGAATAATCCTATAGGAATTAGTAGGAACTATAACTACTTATATAGTTTATACTATAACATTCTGATACTTTAGTAGATCTAATATAATACTATATAGTTTTATATATTTATAGTTAGGTTACTCTAGTGGAAGTTCCTTTTTACTAGGTTGTAAATCTTATTTATATTTATATATCTTACTTCATATTTATTATAATATAGATAAAGGATTTTATACTTTAGAGATTCTATATTTAGTATAACTAGTTTTTTTAAAGAAAAATATTTCCTCTATACTAACTAAATACTTACTTATATCTCTAGTTATTCCCTAAATCCTCTCTATATATATCTAATAATCTTTATTATAAGTTTGTAGCTTTTTTACGAATTATTCTAGGTTCTTAAATACTCTTAGGGAGTATACTATTTTATCTTTTATAAGCCTCCTTATTACTGAATATAGAATATACTATATTAGGATAGTAACCCTAGTTTTTATTAAGTCCTCTCTATTACTTAGTACTTATTAGGTATTCTCTATTCCTCTATATTTATTCTAGCTATAGGTAACTATAGCTATAATTATTACTATATTTCTAGTATCTTAATAAAGATTCTACCTTTAGGAGGTTAAATATCTTCTGCCTCTAGGGTTAGCTTCCTTGCTAAGGTATTTTTCCCACTTCTATATTATCTAGATAAAAGCTTTTACTAGCTTTAAGCTTCCCTAGGTTTTTGTGACTATTTTGTGGATATCTACTAATAGTAACTTTATAAGTTAGAGCTTATTTATGAGGGTTAGTAGTATATTATAGTATTCCACCTCTCCTTTTATATAGTCTGGCTACCTAAATAGTCTATCTACTAGGTTTATTACTCTAGATTAATATTTTAGATTAAAATTAAATACTGAAAACTTATAGATTTAGTAGGTAAGTTTTTCCTGAAGATTCTATATAGGGGCTATAATAACTCCTATTAGTATCTAGTAGTCTGTAAGAATTATAAACTTCTTAGAGAAATTTATAAGATAGTATCTCTAATAGTTTAGATTCTTAATAATAGTAAGTAGTTTTTACTACTCTATCTCCTATTTTTACTTTATTTAACTAAGTTTCTTTAAGTGTTAGGTAATAGGTTACTATTAGCTCTCTACTAACTGTAATAGGATACTTAAGATAGCTTTTTATAATATATCTATTTCTACTCTAGTCTCTTAAAGAAGATCTTAATATTACAGAATAGTTACTAAGTAAAAAATATCTTATAATATTATAAATACTACTTATATATCTTCAGGCTATAAAAATACTTTCTTCTCTATATCTCTTTTTAGGAATATAATAAGTAATATTATTATTTTAGAGTATTTAGTAATAAACTTATAATAGAAGTTACAGAAACTTAAGAATATCTAAAGCTTCTTAAATATTTTTAGTAGCTTCTATTTAGTAATTATTTACATTCTAGCTAAGTTTATTTTAATATCTATTTAGATTATAATATAGCTTAAGAAACTAGTCTCCTCTATATAAAACTTATATTTAGAAAGTGTGAAAGGCTGAACCTAAGCTTATTCAACCAGAAGGTAGCGTAAAATACTGTTTATTTAGAACTAAGGAGTAAAAAAGAAACCTTTATAAGTATATAGAAAAGTCTGTATATATAATACTATATAGAGCCTATTAGAGCCCCACCCGGGCGAGAAGGTTAGCTTCAGATACCTAAGTACAGCCCTAGCTAGATATCCAGATATAACCTATAATATTACCTCCCTCCTCCCTAGTCACTACCCAGCTGGAGGCTATAAACTAAGTCTCTATCGTTATCTATAATCAGCCTATATATCACCTCATACTGCTCCAGAGCTATTATATCTATAATAATATCGATAAGCTTCTATATAAAGTTTATATATCTTTCCTATTTAATAAGAACCTCTTATTAGTATCCTCTCCCCACTTAGTATATCCTCACAGTAAGAATACTTTCAACTAGCTATTTAACCTCCCTATTATTATCCACCAGTAATAGTAGCTAGCTATTAACTATAACCTACCTAAGTAGCAGATTAGTAATAACATTCTAAAGTAAATTTATATAGAATTATAAATAAATAGACTCTAAAGTATCCAGCTTTATAATATATAGTAAGAGGATTTTCACTACTATATATTTATAATATAACTAAACTAGCTTTCAGCTTAATTTTAGTAACTTATAATTAAATATATTTGATTATACCTTATTACTAATTTAGTATTAATCTACAGGGAACTAGATTCTATTTACTTAAGCTTCTAACTTCTACTAAGTAGTAACTATCTCTATATAAATATATATTATTACTAACTATATCCTCTTAATTAGCTAGTAAGCTATAGCTTCACTACTACTAAATAGTTCTATATACTCCTTAGTAATTAGAATAAAGTTAATATAATATTTATAATCTATAAAAAAGAATATAATCCTTATTATATTATATTACTAATTACAGAAAGTTAACTATATAATAGATAGTAAGTTACTTTAGTTATCCTAAGACTAATAAGTAAATACCCTTAAAACTACTTAAATCTCCTAATTATATTATTTTATAATCCTATCAGTCTGCAGATAGTAACTAATACTTAATAGATATATAATACTTATTAATCTATAAAACTTCTTCTAGAAGTAACTTATTTAGTTAGACCTTCTATCACTTATAATAAAGTATAGTATTCTATAGAACTTATAGTAGTAACTAAGGAACTACTAGATATATACTTCCACTTCTATTATATTTATCTCCTCTAATATAGAGACTTTACTTAGTTAATTAATAATAACCTAGAGGTAATAGTTACCTTATTTTTTTATAAGGAGTAAGTTAGTTATAAAATCTATTAATAAATTAGAATATAACTAGTTAGACACTAATAAAAGTTTTAAGAATTCCTTTTTAGCTTACCTCTAGATATAAATACCCCTATATATATTATAATTATATATAAATTAGTTAGTAGATACTCTATAATTATCCAGACTAATAAAACTATTAACTTATAATCTCTAGTATATTATTATACCCTAAGTAACCTACAGGAGAGAAGTTATATAACTTCTATACTAACTTAATCCTAAGCTTATTAAGGAGGCTGTCACTCTCTTTACTACCTAGTATCTAAACCCTCTGTCTAAAAGTAAGCTATCCTAATATATTAATAATATACTTAGTAATCTAAACCTTAATATAAAAATTAGGAGGGAAACTATACTCCTCCTACTAGACTATTATAAAGATCTATTAGTATAAAGAGTCTCTCTTAGTAGTATAATTCTATATCTCTTATAAATTTAATTTTCCTTCAAAAACCTAGATACTAATAATATCTATATATTCTTCCTAAAACCCTATAAGGATAATAATATTTAGGACAATCTATATTATTTATCCCTATTATCTCTTATTATCTTATTTTTTAGAGGTATCCTATTCCCTCTAAGAGAGGATATCAGAAGCTACTACCTAGACGTCCAGCCAATATTTAAGGTAAAAATTATACTAAGATAACTCCTCTACTTATTAGCTCTACCTCTCTATAAGTTATTATTTCTTTATAAAATACTTAAAATCCTTATAATCAGTAAGGACCTTAAACTTCCTAATACTCTATAGCTCTACCCTCCACACCTGTAAATATTCTAGCACTATAAAAAGTTCCTTATTATAAATTAGGTAATTAAACTTTATAGAAGTTAGGTATTAAGAGTAGAAAACTACTAGATACCTCACTCTAACTTTATCAACTTAGATTAATATACCTCTTAGGGTATACTCTAAATAGTCTATCTCTATTATTATTAGAATATTAAAGTTAAATATCCACAGAACCAGTTCTATAGTAAAGAATCTCTTCAGTATAAGGAAAGCCTCCTACTATTCTAATCTCCAGTTAAAAGAAACTAACTTCTAAATCAGATAATTTAAAAACTCTATAATAACACTATACTAAAATATAAAAACCTTATAGTAATTTATAAACTTAAAGAAACTATAGATACTCTTCAGTAAGCTAAGAGGAAGCTAATTAGTAATAATTTCTAACTTCTCAGGATTATAAGAGAAACTCTTTCTAGCTATTATAATATACTTAATATACTTAACTATAGTAACTAAGAATTCACACTTCTTAGGATCTAACTTAAAGTTTATATTAGTAAAGTAGCTAAATACCTAATAAACCTTCTCTTTATACTCTTTTTATAAGCTACTAATATAAATAAGAATATTATTAATATATACTATAATAGAATCATCTAGAAACTATTATAAGTAGTTATTAATATACTATTAAAATATAGTAGAAGTATTAGTAAGTCTAAAGAGGTATACTATCTATTTAAAGAAGCTATAATATATCTAAAAAGCTTTTTTCTCCTAATTTACTTTATTAATTCTAATCTTATAGAATATAGTAATAATATTAAGCTTAATATACTAGTAAGTAGTAATAACCCTCCAGAAAAACTCTAATATAAGGGGGAGGAAATAATAATCCTTCTTTATAATTATATTAAAAACTTTATAATCTATATAAAAATATATTCCTCTATCTAACTTTCTTATAAAGAGGATTAAGATACTAATAGAAAAGCTACTTACTTTAATAAATTCCTTATTAAGTAAATCCTCTAGGATCTTCTTAAGTATTAGAAGCTCCTCCTATAATATACTATAGAGGAGTCCCTATAGGAGGTCTGGTTCTTATTCCTTATTATTAGGAATTAACAGAATATAGTAATTTATCCCTAGTTAGCTAGGAGGCAGTTAGTATACTGAACTTAGATAGAAAAGATCTAGAAATTCCTTTAAGATATTTATAAAAATATAATCCCTTAGGTCCACTTCCACCTTTAAAGCTAATATTTTCTCAATATCCACCAGACTAATAGATATAACTTAGTAGAAACTTAATATCTTATTAGTATACTATATAATATACTAACAGACAAATATAAATAAATTAGCATTAAGCAGCTAAGCTAACTAGATCTCCTTAAATTATACTAACTTATCTTAGTGTTCTAAGTATACTATTATACTATTCTTCCCATATATTATCTATTAGACTCTAATATTATAAATAACGTAATTATCCTCTATCTATAGCTACCTAAGATATAAAAATAACTACAAACTCTCTATAATATAGATATAGATTTTCTATATATAACTACTAACTTCTAAAATTAAAATAGCTACCTCCTAAATATTACTAAATAATAACCTAGTAATATATCTCCTTATCTATTTCTTTAACTTATTAACTAATAGGAAGTAAAGTTTCTTTATAAGGAAAATATTAATAATAATATAAATATTATAATCTATATTAATAAGTATATTAATAAAGTAACTTCTATTAATTCTAGTCTAAATAGTAGCTAACTATTAGTTACTTACCTATTCTTTTTCCTATTACTTTCCCTATCTTATTACTTCCATTTTAGTTAGCTTTGGAACCTAACTTCACTCTAGAGTTACTTTTTTCCTAAATCCTTACTATCACTAAGTGGAATAATATTATCTCTCTAGTTATCTTCAGTATAATCTAGAGTAGCTATAATTTTTATAACCTTTATATTAGTTTTTTTATATTTTCAGACTCTATAGTTTCTATAGATATAATTTTTCTTACTATACTTAAAATACTAGTAAGTATTTTAGTAGTTTTTAGAGTGTTCCTTAGAAGTAGAGGAGAAGCTACTAAAGTTTCAGTATTATTATTATTTCTTAACTACTCTAGTTATTATAATATTACTCTCTATATTATAAGTAGCAGATCTCCAGTGGGGTAGTTAGTAGTATATTAGTATCCCCTTTATATATTTAAGCTTCTAAGTTATATTTTAAACTTTAGATAACTAAAATTTATACTCTATAAGAAGGTTAACTATAATAAATAGCTTCTTAAAATAGAGGAGTAAGGTAGCCTCTAGTAGGGAGATCTAGACTATATCCAGCTATATATATCCTCTAGTATTAGCTAGAGTCTTTTTAAATTAGGATAGAAAGATAGTTAGATATTTATTTTCCTTCTATCTGAAACTCTATAATTAGATAATAATATAAAGCTAACTATTAGGATCTAGGTAAATTCTATCTAGATAACCTATAAAATTGTTTAGATTATAGAAATTCTCTAGCTTTCCCACTATATAGAAGGTTTTAATTACCTACTGAGAACTAAAATCTAAATAAAAGTAAATTAGATACTAATATTCCTAATTATTATTAAAGAAGTAGTAGTTAATCTTAAGTTTAGTCTTTATCTATTAGGCTTATACTTAGTATTCCTTCTACTTACCTAAAAACTTCAGAGGTAGAAGAAGAAACTTCCTCTAGTAGTTAGCTACTAGCAGGAGTATAGTAGTATTATTAACCCTAAAAGCTATTATCCTAATAGACATCATTCTAGAGGTTACTAGAATATCCTAATATAAGCTAGAGGTGTCTATTATAGTAGCCACCTGGGGGTTACTACCTACTATAGTATCTTATTTCACTAACTTATATAAAAGCTTATTAATCCTCTAGTAGAGAGAACTTAAAGTATATTATAACTACTACTGAAATAGTTTACTTATAGGGTTACTACCTATAGGGATATCCTAGGGAGCTCTAATACTCTCTATTATTCTTTATATCAGTTACCTATTATATAATATTATATCCTAGAAACTACACTTAACTAGATTATATACTTAACCAGTAGGAAGCTATACTCTACTTAATATTATCTATATAGTAAATAAAACTAAATTCTAAATATATAAAAAACTGGACCTAAGCTTATTTAACCGGAAGGTAGCATAAAATACTATTTATTTAGAACTAAGAAGTAAAAGAGAAACCTTCACAAGTATATAGAAAAGTCTATATATATAGTGCTATATAGGGCCCACTGGAGCCCCACCCGGGCGAGGAGGTTAGCTTCAGATACTTAAGCATAATCCTAGCTGGACATCCAGATATAACTTATAATAGAAAGCTTCATAAAAAATATATTTTATATAATTTAGTAAGAACTTATAATAGGATATTAGTATAATTCTTCTTAATCTCAGTTATATAAACTATAATATTATCTATATATATTATATAGTAGATATTAATTAGTCTGGTAAGTATATAGTTAATATATACCTAAAATATTAAAAATATATTTATAAAACTAAATAATATAATTATATATTTATAATAACTATATCTTATTCTAAATACTATCTTCTAATAGTCTTTTTACTTAATTCAGATATAGTAGTGGGTATTTTTAAAGTTAATTTTTAAAATCTATATTACTCTATAAAACTTATCTAGAAGTTTACTAATAAGAAATAGTAAGTATTAGTTCTTAATTATAACTTTATTAACTTCCCTATAATTAATATAAAGATATAGGAAACTATCCTTCTTTAATATAAATAGGATAGATATATCTACTTTACTTATTAATAGCTATATATAACTATTTATTAGATTCTCTATAATATATACTTATAATTCTTTAAGTTATTACTTACTTAGGGGGTAAATAAGACTATATAGTGGTTTCTTATCTAGTTTCAGGTTAATAGAATATTCAGTATCCTTAAATACTAAAATAGTTTTTATTACTATTTTATTAAATACTTTCTACTTATTTAGTAGTTCCTTAGGGATATTTATAGTTATTATAATTTAATCTAATTCCCCTAATATTTTAATATAAACTTTTAAGTTATCTCCTACTCTACTAATATAAAGTATATAAGTAATCCTAATATTCTTAATAATCTTTTAAATAAATACTTCTAGTTTAGTAATAGATATACACTCATAATACTATATATTTATATAGATATTAATTATAATATTCTCTTAATTTATAGAATATTAGTTTAGTAGAAAGTTTAAGTAACTTTTAGGTTAGTAAGCTTTAGCAAATAGTTAGTATATTTTCTGGGGGTGTCTTTTTAAGTCTATAAGGAAAAAAGTTAACTAATAGGTTTTCTCTAAGGTTAATATTCATCTATTAAACCCTTCTAATACTAATATTTCTATATTAGCTAGTATTAAGCGTAGTATCTTAGCTAGCTATTTACTAATAAAATCTATCTATAAGTATAAGTTTATATTTACTAGTACTTCTTATTCCTCTACTTCTTAGAGAATAATCACTAAGCTTTTAGCTATCTTTCTAATAGAGACTAACTCCTTAATTAGCATAGAGACTATTAGTTATATCTCTATACTTACTTGTTTCCCTAGTTATTTCCTGTGTGGAAGTTAGCATTAGTAGCTTATATTAATACCCAGGACCCTAGTATATTCTGCCTTTAGGTTATTAGTAGCGTCAAGTTAGCTTCTATACTACTATAGTATTATATAGCTCTATATTCCATCTTACTATATATAAAATAGGCTTCTAGGGTCTGTAATATAGCTAGAGTATATGAAGTCCTCTATATTAAGATTAATATAATATTCCTTAAGCTTCTAATATTAAAGTAGTGTCTAGTAAGTATTAAAAATATAGAGGGAATAATCTTCCTTAGTATCCTTAAAGTTGGAACTAATTAGAATATTTATATATCTAAATAGAGTTACTTATATCCTCTGTCTCTTATTAACTTACTGCTATACTGTCGCCTGAGTTCTTATAGTTATTCTACCTCTATTATAACTTCTTAAGCTTTCAGGAGGGAAACTTTAAATCTCTCTATTTCTCTTTTTAAGCTAGAATATAATTTATAGAAGAAGATAAAAACCTCCTTTTTACTCTACTTAAATCCTAGAGTATTTAGATTCTAATAGAATACTAATTACTTAGTGTAATATTATATTAGTGTTACAGGCTATATCTGGATGTCCAGCCAGGGCTGTACCCAGGCATCCGAAGCTAACCCCCTCATCTGGGTGGAGCCCCAGTAGGCCCTATATAGCACTATATATACAGACTTTTCCACGCACCTATACAAACTTCTCTTTTACTTCTTAGTTCTAAATAAATAGTATTTTATACTACCTTCCGGTTAAATAAACTTAGGTTCAGCCTTTTATATATTTAGAATTTAGTTTTATTTACTATATAGATAACGTTTGGTAGAATATAGCTTCCTACTAGTTAAGTATATAATCTAGTTAAGTGTAGCTTCTAGGATATAATATTATATAATAGGTAACTAATATAAAGAATAATAGAGGATATTAGAGCCCCCTAAGATACTCCCACAGGTAGTAACCCTATAAGTAAATTACTTTAGTAGTAGTTATAGTATATTTTAAATTCTCTCTACTAGAGGATTAATAAGCTCTTATATAAGTTAGTAAAATAAGATATTATAGTAAGTAGTAACCTCCAGGTAGTTACTATAATAGATATTTCTAGTCTATATTAGGATACTCTAGTAACCTCCAGAATAATATCTATTAGGATAATAACCTTTAAGGTTAATAATATTACTATATCCCCACTAGTAGCTAACTACTAGAGGAAACTTCTTTCCCTACTCCTAAAGTTTTTAGGTAAGTAGAAAGAATACTAAATATAAACTTAACAGATAAAAATTAAACTTAAGATTAATTACTGTTTTTTTAAAAGTAATTAGGAATACTAATATCTAATTTACTCCTATTTAGATTCTAATCCTCAGTAGGTAGTTAAAACCTTCTATATAGTGGGAGAGCTAGAGAATTCCTATAATCTAAATAATTTTATAAGTTATCTAGATAGAATTTACCTAGACTCTTATAGTTAGCTCTATATTATTACTTAACTATAAAGCTTCAGACAGAAGGAAAATAAATATCTAACTACTTTTCTATCCTAATTTAAAAAGATTCTAGTTAATACTAGAGAGTATATATAGCTAAATATAATCTAGATCTCCCTACTAGAGGTTATTTTACTCACCTACCTGAAGAAGCTACTTATTATAGTTAATTTTCCTATAGAGTATAAACTTTAGTTATTTAAAGTTTAAGATATAATTTAGAAACTTAAATATATAAAAAGGTTATTAGTATACTATTAGCTACCCCACTAGAGACCTACTATCTATAATATAGAGGATAATATTATAATAACTAAAGTAGTTAAGAAGTGATAATAATATTAAAACTCTAGTAGCTTCTCTTCTGCTCCTAAGGAATATTCTAAAAACTACTAAGATACCTATTAATATTTTAAATATAGTAAGAAAAATTATATTTATAAGAACTATAAAGTCTGAAAGTATAAGAAAATTAGTATAAAAATTATAAAAGTTATAATTACTCTAGATTACACTAGGGATAACTAGGAGGATAATATTACTCTACTTAACGATAATAAGGATTCAGGAAAAAAGTAACTCTAGAGTAAAGTTAGACTCTGAAGCTAACTGAGGTGGAAATAATAAGATAGGAGAAATAATAGGAAAAGGAATAAGTAAGTAACTAATAACTAGCTACTATTTAGATTAGAATTAATAGAAGTTACTTTATTAATATACTTATTAATATAAACTATAATATTTATATTATTATTAATATTTCCCTTATAAAGAAACTTTACCTCCTACTAATTAATAAGTTAAAAAGATAGATAAGAAGATATACTACTAAATTATTACTTAGTAATATCTAGAAAATAACTATCTTAACTTTAGAGGTTAGTAACTATATATAGAAAATCTATACTTATATTATAGAGAGTCTATAGTTACTCTTATATCTTAAGTAACTATAAATAGAAAATAATTATCTTATTTATAATATTAAAGTCTAATAGATAATATATAGGAAGGATAATATAATAGTATATCTAGAATATTAAGATAAGTTAGTATAACTTAAAGAGATCTAGTTAGTTTAGCTACTTAATACTAATTTATTTATATTTATCTATTAGTATACTATATAGTATACTAGTGAGATACTAAGCTCCTACTAAATTATATCTATTAGTCTAGTAGATATTAAGAAAATATTAGCTCTAAAAGTAGAAGTAGATCTAAAGGATTATATCTTTATAAATATCTTAAAAAAATTCCTAGATTTTTTCTATCCAGATTTAGTATATTAACTGCCTCCTAGCTAACTAGAAATTAACTACTATATTCTATTAATTTCTAATAATAAGAAATAAGAACTAGATTTCCTATAGGAACCTCTTTATAATATATTATAAGAGAAGCTTCTAATATTTAAAAAGACTTTAGAGAATTTACTTAATAAGGAATTTATTAAAGTAAGTAACTTCTCTACTGATACTCTAGTCCTTTTTATAAGAAAGCTAGATAGAGGAATATACTTCTATATAAATTATAGAACTTTAAATATAATTATAAAGAAAAACTATTACCTCATCCCCCTTATATTAGAGATCCTCCAGAGGATTACCATTACTTACTAATATATTAAATTTAATATTATTACTATATTCTATAAAATTAAAATTAATAAAGTAGATTAAGAGAAAATAGCTTTTTAGATATATTATAACCTCTTTAAATAGATAGTATACTCTTTTAGACTTACTAATATTCCTACTATATTTTAATAGTATATTAATAGTTACCTATAATAAGTTCTAGATAATTTTATTATAATATATATTAATAATACCCTTATTTATATTAGTAGCTTATAAAAGGAATATAAAGAGAAGGTCTACTAGATACTTAGCTACTTCACTAATATAAGTTTTAAGTTAGATCCTAAGAAATATAAGTTCTTAGTTACTATAGTTAAATATATTAGATATATTATAATAGCTAAAAAAAATCTTTCTTATAATTCTGAGAAGTTAGAAGCTATTACTAACTAGCTTTCCCCCAGCTTACTGAAGGATATCTACAGTTCCTTTAGATTTATAAACTATTATAAGGTTTTTATACTTTAATATAATATTATTATAAAGTTTTTAAACTATCTAACTTAGAAGTTAATTCCTTTTAACTAGAAACTAGAATAATAGGAAGCTTTCCTTATACTAAAATAACTCTTTACTATAAAACTAATTCTATAGATATTTAATCCTAATATTCTAATAACAGTAAAGATAGACTATTTAGAGTATACTCTAAGAAGTATATTAACTTAAGTTGATAAAGTTAGAGTGAAGTATCTAATAGCTTTATACTCTTAATACTTAATCCCTATAGAGTTTAATTACCTAATCTATAATAAGAAACTCCTTATAATACTAGAATATTTATAGATATAGAGAGTGAAGCTATAGAGTATTAGGAAGTTTAAAATCCTTACTAACTATAAAGACTTTAAGTATTTTATAAAGAAATAATAACTTACAGAGAGGTAGAATTAGTAAATAGAGAAATTATCTTAATATAATTTTTACCTTAAATACTAACTAAATATCTAGATAATAGCCTCTAATATCCTCTCCCAGAGGGAATAGAATACCCCTAAAAATAGGATAATAAGAAGTAATAAGGATAAATAATATAGATTATCCTAAATACTACTATCCCTATAGAGCTCTAGGTAAAATATATAGATATTATTAATATCCACATTTTCAAAAAAAGACTAAACCTATAAGAAATATAAGACTATACTATTAAGAGAAACCCTTTATACTAATAGATCTTTATAATAGTTTAGTAGGGAGAATATACCTTCCCTCCTAATTTCTATATTAAGATCTAGATTACTAAATATACTATTAATATACTAAGATAGCTTACCTTCAGAGAGAAACTTTAGATACTAAATAGTAAAGAAAATAATAACTTTCTTAATAAACTTAGGATTAAGCTAATATAGAAATTATATAACTTCTTCCCTATAGACCACTCAGAATATAATAGTATACTAGAGATTATAAGCTAATAATTCTACTAATCTAGATAATTATAAAGTATCTACTAATTTATATATAATTATAATATATATAGAGATATTTATATCTAGAGGTAGACTAAAAAGAGATTCCTAAAACCCCTACTAATATGTAACTAATTACACTCTAATTTATTAATAGATTTTATTATTAACTTACTTCCCACGAAAGGATAAAGTAGCTATTACCTCTAAGTTATTATTAATTAACTGAATAAAGTCTCTATATTAGAAGAGATAAATATAATAGAGATAGAAATATATACCTAGTAGTTCCTTAGTTACTACTATAAGTTCTATAGAATATTATACTCTATTATAAGTAATAGAAAATCTAACTAGGTAAATTACTTCTAGAAGAAGTTCTGTAAGTTAATAGATATTATATACTTATTAAATACTAATTACTACTTACAGACTGACGGAATTATAAAATAATATAATTAGGAGATCTAAGTAGTTTTAAGGGTGTTTACCTACTAATCTCAAGATAATTAGAATAACCTACTACTTATTATATAGTTAACCTTCTGTAACTAGCAGTATAATATAATAGGGACTATATCTTTCTTTATAAATTATAAATATTATATTAACTCTATCCTAATTACTAAGGAGTATATAGAACTACCTAGTAGTAGTGAAGCTATAGTTTACTAACTAGTTAAGAGAATATAATGAATAATAATATATATCTATATAGAGATAGCTACTACTTAGTAGAAGTTGGAAATTTAGGTAAATAAAATCTAATTCCCTACAGATTAATATTAAGTTAGTAATAGAATATAGTTAAATATATCTAACTATAAGTTACTAAAATTAAGCTGAAAGTTAGCCTAATTATACTATAAATATATAATAGTAAAAATCTTCTTACTATATATTATAAAGTTAGATACTCTAGAGTCTATTTATTTATAGTTTTATATAGATTTACTCTAGAGAGCTACTACTAATCTACTACCTAAGTAAGTTATAATTAATAGCTAGCTACTATTACTAGTGGATAATAATAGGGAGGTTAAATAGTTAGTAAAAAATATTCTTACTGTAAAGATATACTAAGTAGAGAGAGGATACTAATAAGAAGTTTTTATTAAATAGAAAAAATATATAAACTTTATATAGAAGCCTATTAACATTATTACAGATATAGTAGCTCTGGAGTAGTATAAGATGATATATAGGCTAATTGCGGATAATAATAAAGATCCAGCTTATAGTCTCCAGCTGGATAGTAGCTGGGGAGGAGGGAGGTAATATTATAGGCTATATCCAGATATCCAGCTAGAGCTATACTTAGGTATCCGAAGCTAACCCTCTCGCCTGAGTGGGGCCTCAGTAGGCTCTATATAGCATTATATATACAGACGTTTCCACGCACCTATAAAAGCTTCTCTTTTACTCCTTAGTTCTAAATAAATAGTATTTTACGCCACCTTCCAGTTAAATAAGCCCAGGTCTAACCCTTCACAATTAGTAACTAATACTTACTTTATTATACTTCTTTAAGTTTCTATTAGTATAGTTACTTCTATATTTCTAAATTAATATATTATTAGTAAATAAATATAATAAAGTTAGTCTATATAGATTTATCCTCCAGACCTACTTTATAGTTTTATTATTCTGTCTGAAAGTATAATATAAGTTTTATAAGTATCTATTAGATCTGCTAGTCTATAATACTACTTAACTGAATTTAATAGCTATCCTTAATAGTTATAATTTAATTATTAACTTATTTAACTATAAATTCCTTCCCTATTATCTTATAGTTATATAAGAATAGCTTCTCTTAATCCTTAGGCGGTCTAGATACTAATAAGTATTTAGTAAGTTATTATATAAGTATAGTAGTCTGATCCTTATAGACTTCCTACTATCTTTATATCTATTCCTAATATATAGCTATCTATAACTATATAGTTTTAAGTATCTTACCTATTATATTTATAAGGTCTAATTCTAGTTAGAATAAGAATTAAGATTATTTATTAAATATAGAAGTAAATTACTAAGTATATAATAACTACTTAGTCTTCTAGATTAAGATTAAAGAGGGTATATCTCTTCTTTTAAGCCTGAGAGGTATATACTCTATATTTTAAGCTATATTCTGGATAAGGCTATCTAGTGGGTCTACTTCTAGCTTATTTTTAGTAAGTTATTAGTAAGAGCTTATATTAATATTAAGCTCTCATTTATCTAGAGGAGGATATAGAATTTCTTCCTTATAGAAAGTATCCTCCTTAGGAGTAAGTATTTATCTGCTATTATCACCTAACTCTCTATAGTAATGTAGTATAATACTGGCGGTTTTGCTACATATATCTACTAAGTTAAATATTAATTACTGAAGTTTGTTGAGATTTATATTAGCTGTATGCCTATAGGCTATATACTCTCTATATTACTAATTATTATTTAATATTCTTATTTATACTAGTTACTTAAAAATAAGTAGAAGTTATAGAATTATAAGAGTGTAACTAAAGGTCTTAACTAGGAAAGGTTTAGATATATAAGTAAGGTCTATATTACTATATAGACTATTACTTAAAGAATCTAAGTTAGGATCCTTCAAGTGAAAACCTTTCTAGTGCCTAGCTAGTGGGTCGCCAAACGCACTACATAGTATTAGTTAGTCATATCCTTACAGATACTCTATAAGCTAGAATTATAACTCCCAGGGAGCCTCTAAAATATTATAACTATAGTAAGATAGGCTATATATCTTACTAGTGTGAAGAAAATATATACTATATCTATAAGGAACTTAGGTATATAAGAAGATCCTATCACTCAGTAGTAACTAAAGTTAATAATATTTAAATCCCGTAAGATCTAAAGCTTTACTGATACTTTAAAGCTGAAATATTAGTTTATATAGGGAAGAGTTAGAAGAAGGAGAAAATACTTATTAACCTGGAAGCTAATAAGAATATTCTAAGTTAAAATATATTATATAACACTAAACTTATAGAGGTTAGTAGAAAGTTAGAAATATTAGGTTTCTAGGGGGAAGTAGTATTTAAGTATAAAATATATATTATAATTATAAACATTACAGATAACTTCAGTATAATAAGAATAAAATCTTATATATTCTAAGTAAGTAAAGCTAGTAAATATAATATTATCCTAGGGACTCCCTAGGGTAGAGAGGTAAAGCTAAATCTAGAGTAGAGAACTCTAGGCTGAACCTATCTTTTAGCTATTAGTAATATTAAACTAATATATAAAGCTAAAGTAATTAATAAAGCTAAGAGGTAATCTAAGTATATACTAATAATCTTAACCTTATTAGTATTAATAGAGGGGAAGTAGTAAGCTATATAGTAGTAACTTAGGGGAGATATAAATAAGGAGAAAGATAGAGATATCTAGTTACCACTAGAATACTAAAAGTAAGTCTATATTTTTAATATAAAGAAGGTAGGTATACTAATAGAAGAGGATACTTATATATATATAATAAAGTTAGAAGAAAGTAAGAAGCCTCTATAGGGTTCTATCTATCCTCTTATAGAGAAAGAACTAGAAGAATTATAATAATATTTAATATTAATATTAGAAAAAAGATAGATTAGGATATTTTAAAGTTTAGTGGGGATACTAATTCTATTTATTCTAAAGAAAGGAGGTAAGCTGAGACTATATATAAACTATAGAGAGCTTAATAATATTACTATTAAGAACTAAATACCTCTATGTCTTATTAGTAAGATTTTAGACTAACTAGAGGAAACCTTATAGTTTACTAAACTGGATCTGAAAGATATATACTATTAAGTATATATACGGGAGGAAGATAAGTAAAAGATAGTATTCAGAATATAGTATAAATATTTTAAGTATTATATTATATTATTCAGATTTGTTAATATTTTAGTAACTTTCTAGATATATATTAATAATACTCTAGTAGATTTTATAGATATTACTTATATTATTTACTTAGATAATATCCTAATTTTTATAAAGATAAAGGAGAAGTATGTAAAAGTAGTAAAGGAAGTACTTAGCTAATTATCTACTATAAAGCTCTATATTAATCTGGAGAAGTGTAAGTTGTATATATAAACTATCAAATTTCTAGGTTTTATAGTCTTTCCTAATAGTATCACTATAGAGGAAGAGAGAGTAGTAACTATTAAGAAATAGCTAATACTTACTAATATTAGAGAGATTTAAGTTTTCTTAGAATTTATAAGGTTTTATAGAAAATTTATTTAGAATTACTTTATAGTAAATATTAAACTTACGAATTAACTAACTAAGTGAAAGGGGAGGATATAATAACCTCTAAGGTAATAGAGGCTTTTAAGAATCTAAGAGAAAGATTCACTAAGGTTCCTATTCTATATTATTTTAATTTAGCTTTACTAATTTAGATAGAAATAGATACTTCAGATTTTACTATAGAGGTAATAGTAATCTGACTAGAGGAGGATAGATAGTAACTATTAGTATATTTCTTATAGAAATTAAGAGAAGTAAAGTTAAAATATAGAATACTAGAGATAAAACTACTAACTATCTATAAAATAGTATTTATATAGAAATATTATTTTTTATATTTTTAATATAAAATTATCTTTATTACTAACTATTTAAATTATTAATATCTAATAATACAATTTCAGCTTAATAGTAAGTAAGTAAGATTCCTATAAAATATATTATTATTTAATTATATTATTAACTATTAGCTAGAAAAATAAAATCTAGCTAATAATCTCTCTAGATAATCTAACTATTAACTAATAGAGAGAGAAACTTAAAATACTAAAATAGTTTTCCTTAAAAATTTCCTAAGTTAGTTTCTAGACTAAACAGTAATAGTATCCCTCTAGGGTTAAAATTTTAAATAAATTCTAAGAATCTTATTCTAGAGAAACTAAAAAGAATATTAGAAAAGAAAATTAGAGAAATATAGTGTCAGGCTGAGTTTATACTAAGTGATAGGATCTCTGAATAGGTAGGCGTTATACTATATAACTATTTAAATTTATTTTTTCCCTCACTTAGCTGCTACTTTATACTGATATTTAAGCTTTACTACCTAGAATAACTATTATTCTAAATATTAATATTCTCTTATAGGGAACCTAATAGGCTCCTAGTGCCTCCCCTCTCTACTGTAATCTAATATAATCCCCCCTCTGAGAGGTTCTATCTTTAGAATCTAACTACTAAAGTTTAGTGTAGGGAAGTAGTATTCCGCTCCCCCTTTAGTACTCCTTATTAGTTAGAATCTAGAAGTTTATTCTAGATTTTATATCTCAGCTTCCTAATATTAGGTTCCAGTTAATATCAGCCTCCTAAGATATATTCTAATTATAGCTATATTTTAGTTAACTTAATATCCCCCCTAAGGTAATCTATCTTCCTCAGCTATAAAAGTATTAGAAAGGCTTCTTCCTCACTCCTAATTATAGGGATTTTATATCTACTATATTTATAATCTCTCCTCTTTTTAGAGATACTCTCCTAAATATCCTCTAGTAACTATTAGTAAGTTTCCTATTTCTTCTTATTTTATAGAATATTATTTTTAGTATTTAGATTTAAATATTATTCACTTTATAGTTCTCTCAGCTTTAGAAAACTATATTATCCTCTCTACTACTTTTATTATCCTCCCTTAGTAACTTCTAAGTAATCTCTTTATTATTAAATTATATACTTTCTATCCTAATGAAACTCTTAACTGCTTATAGTTAAGTGAAAGTTATTTTTATTATTTAATTTCTTAACCTTATAGATATAATTACTATTTTCTTTTATTAATAACCTTATTTTCTAGAAATTGATAATAATAATAATAATATAATAGTTATCTATTTTTATTATTATTAATATTCTATTTCTGCTTCCTCTTTAATCCTAAAGAAGGAAGTAACTAAATTTTCTTATATTAGTTATAAGTAACTACCTACTAACAGCTTTAATAATAATAATAATTTTAATTGTATATATCCTATCTCTTGCTATTACTACCTCTATCTCTTAGCTAGCTAGAATTCCTAGGATCCTACTTTAATATTCCACCTCTACTATAAAACTACTAGTAAGTCTCTATAGTTTCCCTACTTTTATTATTCTAACTATCTTAAATACTAATAATAAATATTCTTATTATATTATTATATATAGTAAGAAGTATATTCTATTATATTTCTATTTTCCCTCTTGTAAGTTACTTCTGTAGCTAAGAATTTCTTTCTAATATTTCTTAGGTTACTTATATTACTACCTCCTCCACTCTAATTCTCTACTATCTTTTTAATGATTTTTTATTAGAGCCTAATCTCCTTACTGCTATTTATGAAGCTGAGGTAATTTTTTATATTTCTAACTTCTAATACTTCCCTGCTGATTAATTCTATAGGAGGAGCTTACTAAAATGCAGACTGTAGCTAAGAAAGCTCTCTAGGTTAAAATTTCCTATACTAATAAGTTTAATATTGAGTATAAGGCTGAGGATAAGGAGGCTGAGTGGCTAACTTATAAATATTAAGTTATAACTACTAAAGTTATAGCTTCTACTACTTTACAGTAAAACTATTTTTTAGAGTAAAACTTTTAGGCTACTGCTATTTTTCGCCTAATACAGGAAATATAAACTTATATTATTGAAGTTTAGACTATTATTCTTATAAGCTTCTAAACTACTTTTCTGGAGTAATTTTTAATCTATTTTTATATTATTAGTATCTTTTTCCTCCCCTAATATCCCTCTAGTAACTTCCTCTCTCCTAATATTCTTATTATAGTATATTAGTAATCTTAATTCCTATTTACTCTCTCCTGAGAATTCTAATAAGAAAGATAATAATAATAATGATAATACTAATAGAAGTAATAATAATAATAAAGCTACTTAATTTAGTTCCTCCCTACTTCTCTCTTAATACTCTATATTTATATTCCCTTTAGAGTTTAGTTACTACTTTTAGACTTATTTTATTTCTTCTAGCTTTCAGGCTTAATATAAACTTCCTAATTTTATCTTACTAATAACTTAACTTTACTGCTCCTCTTATAATCTACTAATAATACTCTAAATATTTATTTTATATTTAGATTTTAACTTTTTTAAGATATAATATTAAGATTCCTATAAGTTTTCCTCTACTCTATATTCCTTCCACTTAACTAAATACTATTAATTCTTTTAAAGTTTTTTATAATCTATAATATAGTTAACTTTATATATATTATCTTCTAAATCTTTAATAGGAACTATCTAGAGCTCTAATAATTCTCTTCTATATTTTTCTAACTAAGATAGAGAGAAGATATTATAAATCTAATATCTTTTTTTAAGATTAAGTTTAAATACTTATCCCCTATTAATTACCTATATCACTCTAAATAACTTTAGGTATTTATTAGATAGCTTCTTAGTTAGTCACTTTTACTTAATATTTTTAGTAGATAGTAATATATAATTACTAACTTTAAGATCTAACTACCTCCTTCTCTTATTATACTACTTTATATATCCCTTATTTACTTCCTCTAGTAGAGCTCTAAGCTGCTTATAATATAACTGAAAGTATCTTACTCTCTCCTCCACTATTAGGATAACTTTAAGTTTAACTCTCTCTAGAATACTATTATAAGATCCTATTAGTAAATAGCCTATTAAGATATCTGCTAGTATTATTCTAATAATATTATAAATAGAAGTATTGTAGATAAATTTAGCTATAAGTAACTATTTTACTTAGTTATCCTAATTAAAATTAACTACTACTCTCAGAAAGTATTCTATATTCTAATTTTAATACTCTATTTAACTATCTATTTAGAGGTAGTATACTATATTTAGTTTCTATTTAATAGCTAGTAGGTAGGTAATAAACACCTAAAATCTACTTATAAATAGTAATCCTCAATTTAATATAATAATCTAAGGAACTTTATATTTTAGGAGAATATTATTTACCAGTAAAGTTACCAGTTTATCTACTATTAAGAACTCTCTAGTTAGTAAGTAAAGTATATATTTAGTAAATTAGTTAATAACTACTAGAATACTATTATAGTTTTTCCCTAAGAACCTTATTAACTTAAGTAATTTAATAATAAAGTCTATATTAATATATTACTATAAGCTATTAAATATTGGTAGAGATATTAGTATACTATATAGAAGGTAATATCTAGATTTTAATCTTTAGTATACTATATATTAGGATATATATTCTATAATATCCTTTCTTATTAACTTCTATTAGTATATCTAGTTTAACTTCTTAAATATTTTAGTAACCTCTATATACTCTCCTAGAGGTTTATTATAAAAAGCTATTAGTAGATTAATCTGAAGCTAGTAACTATCTAGGATAACTAGCTTACCCTAGAATTTTATTTCTCTCTTATTATTAAGGAACTACTTACTACCTCTTAGTTATAACTCCTTTCCTCTCTTTATAGTAGCTTCTTTCTATACCTCTCTAATTTCCTCTTCTAATATTCCTTCTAGTCTCTCTGGGATAAGATCCTTAGGATTTATTTAAAGTTTTTAGCCTCAGAGGGATACTACTATTATTTAGTCTGGAAACTAACTTAGGAAGTCTTTAAGGAAAACTATCTTAATATTCTAAATCTCTCTCTCTATTAGTTAGTAATTAGGTTATCTAGAGAGACTATCAGCTAGGTTTTATTTTTCCAGCTAGTAGTTAATAATATAATTAAATAATAATATATTTTATAGGAGTTTTACTTATCTACTATTTAGCTGGAATTTTATAGCTAAATACTAATAATCTAAATAGTTAGTAATAAAAGTAATTTTATATTAAAGATATAAAAAGTAATATCTCTATATAAATACTATTTTATAGATAGTTAGTAGCTCCACCTCTAGTATTCTATATCTTAACTTTACTTCCCTTAATTTCTATAAGAAGTATACTAATAGTTATTACTTACCCTCTTCTAGCTAGATTACTACTACCTCTATAGTAAAATCTAAAGTGTCTATCTCTACTTAGATTAGTAGGATTAAGTTAAAATAATATAGAATAGAAGCTTTAGTAAATCTTTCTCTTAAGTTCTTAAAAGCTTCTATTACCTTAGAGGTTATTATATTTTCCCTCTTTACCTACTTAATTAGTTAATTAGTAAGTTTAGTATTTACTATAAAGTAATTCTGAATAAATCTCCTATAGAACCCTATAAATCCCAAGAAAATTTAGATCTTCCTAATACTAATAGATACTAACTATTTCTTAATAGCTACTATTTTCTCCTCCCCTATAGTAATACTATTAGGAGAGACTATAAAACCTAGAAATTTAATAGTCTGTATATAAAACTTACATT
This sequence comes from Colletotrichum lindemuthianum, assembly GCA_001693025.2. Classification (NCBI taxonomy): domain Eukaryota; kingdom Fungi; phylum Ascomycota; class Sordariomycetes; order Glomerellales; family Glomerellaceae; genus Colletotrichum; species Colletotrichum lindemuthianum. The sequence continues at coordinate 10,726 of MASP02000619.1, read as the reverse complement.
TCTCTAAATTAGCATAAAACTCTATAATAAATAATTAGCTGAATATTTCTTTTACTACTTCTATATACTCCTTCTTTATCTTTATAAAAATTAGGATATTATCTAGATAAATAATATAAGTAACGTCTATAAAGCCTACTAAGATATTATTAATATATACCTAGAAGGTTACTAGGGTGTTAATAAGCCTAAATAGTATAACCTGATACTTAAAATATCTATACTATATTCTGAATACTATTTTCTACTTATCTCTCTCCTATATATATACTTAGTAGTATATATCTTTTAGATCCAGCTTAGTAAACTATAAAGCTTCCTCTAGTTAGTCTAAAATCTTACTAATAAGAAGTAGAAATATTTAGTTCTTAATAGTGATATTATTAAACCCTCTATAGTTTATATATAGTTTCAGCTTACCTCCTTTCTTCAGGATAAATAGGATCAGTATCCCCACTAAGCTTCGAGATATCCCAATTTATCCTTTTTCTAGTACTGACGCTAAATATTATTATAATTCCTCTAGTTCTTTCTCTATAAGAAGGTAGATAGAGCCTTATAGAAGCTTCTTACTCTCCTTTAGCTTTATTATATATATATAAGTAACGTGGTTGATAAGCGAGCTGGACAGACAAGCGAGCTGGACAGGGCTTATCGCTTAGTAAAAGCTACTTTTAAACTATTTTTTAAAACTCTATATTCAAATAGAAAGTTGTATAATTTTAGATACTACTATCGATAAGAGTTTAATGTATGAAAATAAATCTATTTAAATTTAGGATCTATAGTTTCTAAGATACTAACTTTAAGCCTTATCGCAGACCTACTATTCCTTTTTTAAACTTTAAATACAATCCACTAATATTAAGTTTTATTGATTTCTACATTTTATATTTATAGCTATATAATAAGCTTTATTTTCAAACTTTATAACTTTTTACTTAAATTTGAATTTTTAAAAGACAATTAAAAAAGTAGCTTTTACTAAGCGATAAGCCCTGTCCAGCTCGCTTGTCTGTCCAGCTCGCTTATCAACCACGTTATCCTCTTCTATTAGTATATCTACCTTCTTTGTATTGAAAATATAGACTTACTCTCAGTATTTTAGTAGTAACTAAATATCTCTATCCTTCTCCTTATTTATATCTCCTCTAGGTTACTATTATATAGCTTACTACTCCCCCTCTATTAATATTAATAAAGTTGAGATTACTAGTATATATTTAAATTACCTCTTAGCCTTATTAATTATCTTAACCCTATATATTAGTTTAATATTACTAATAGCTAAGGGATAGATTTAGCTTAGAATCCTCCACTCTAGATTTAATCTTACCTCTCTACTTTAGGGGATCCTTAAGATAATATTATATTTACTAACTTTACTTATTTAGAATATATAAGATTTTATCCTTATTATACTGAAGTTATCTATAATCTTTATAACTATAGTATATATTTTATATTTAGACGCTACTCCCTCCCAGAAACCTAATATCTTTAGTTCTCTACTAACTTCTATAAGTTTAATATTATATAATATATTCTAACCTAAAATATTCTTATTAGCCTCCAGGTTAATAAATACTTTCCCCTTCCTCTAACTCTTCTCTATATAGACTAATATCTTAACTTTAAAATATTAATAAAACTCTAGATCCTATAGAATTTAAATACTATTATAAAGAGCTAAACCTAAGCTTATTCAACCAGAAAGTAGCATAAAATACTATTTATTTAGAACTAAGGAGTAAAAGAGAAACCTTTACAAATATATAGAAAAGTCTGTATATATAATACTATATAGAGCCTACTAGGGCCCCACCCGAGCGAGGAGGTTAGCTTTAGATACTTAGGTATAACTCTAGCTGGATATCTAAATATAGCTTATAATTTTACCCCCCTCCTCCCCAGCTGCCACCCAGCTAGAAGCTATAGGCTGGGTCTCTATTATTATCTATAATTAGCCTATATATTATCTTATATTACTCTAGAGCTGCTATATCTGTAATAATGTCGACAGACTCCTATATAGAGTTTATATACCCTTCCTATTTAACGAGAGCCTCTTATTAGTATCCTCTCCCCACCTAATATATCCTCACAGTAAGAATATTTTCAACCAGCTATTCAACCTCCCTATTATCATCCACTAGTAGTAGCAGCTAGCTATTAACTATAACCTACTTAGGTAGTAGATTAGTAGCAGCTCTCTAGAGTAAATCTATATAAAACTATAAGTAAATAGACTCTAAAGTATTTAACTTTATAATATACAGTAAGAGAATCTTTACTACTATATACTTATAATATAGCTAGACCAACTTTCAGCTTAACTTTAGTAACTTATAGTTAGATATATTTAATTATATCTTATTATTAATTTAGTATTAATCTACAGAAAACTAAATCTTATTTACCTAAACTTCTAACCTCTACTAAATAGTAACTATCTCTACATAAATATATATTATTACTAACTATATTCTCTTAACTAACTAATAAACTATAACTTTACTACTATTAGACAGTTCTATATATTCCTTAGTAACTAGAATAGAATTAATATAATACCTATTATCCACAAAGAAAAATATAATCCCTATCACACTATATTACTAATTACAGAAAACTAACTATATAATAAATAGTAAGTTACTCTAATTATCCTAAAACTAGTAGGTAAATATCCTTAAAACTACTTAAATCTCCTAATTATACTATTCCATAATCCTATCAGTCTGTAAATAATAACTAATACTCAACAGACATATAACACTTATTAACTTACAGAACTCCTTCCAGAAGTAACTCACCCAGTTAAACTCTCTATTACTCATAATAAAATATAATATTCTATAGAACTTATAGTAGTAACTAAGAAACTACTAAGTATATACCTCTACCTCTATTATATCTATCTCCTCTAATATAGAGATCTTACTTAGTTAATTAATAATAACCCAGAAGTAATAACTACCTTATCCTTTTATAGGAAGTAAGTTAGTAATAAAATCTATTAATAAATTAGAATATAATTAGTTAGATACTAATAGGAACTTTAGGAATCCCTTCTTAACTTACCTCTAGATATAAATACCTCCATATATATTATAATTATATATAAATTAGTAGATACTCTATAACTATCCAGATTAGTAGAACTATCAGCTTATAATCTTTAGTATATTATTACATCCTAAGTGGCCCACAGAGAAGGAATTATATAACTTCTATACTAACCTAATCCTAAACTCATTAAAGAGACTATTACTCTCTTTACTACTTAATATCTAAAACCTGTCTCTAAAAGTAAACTATCCTAATATATTAATAGTATACTTAGTAATCTAGATCTTAATATAGAAATTAGGAGAGAAATTACACTCTCCCTACTAAACTACTATAAAGATCTATTAATATAAGGAGTCTCTCTCAGTAATATAATCTTATATCTCTTATAAGTCTAACTTTCCTTTAAAAACCTAAATACTAATAATATCTATATATCTTATCTAGAGCTCTATAGGGATAGTAGTATCTAAAATAACCTATATTACTTATTCCTATTACTTCTTATTATCCTACTCTTTAGGAGTATCCTATTCCCTCCGGGAGAGGATATTAGGAGCTACTACCTAAGCACCCAGCTGGTACTTAAAGTAAAAGTTATACTGAGATAATTCCTCCACCTACTAGTTCTACTTTTCTGTAAGTTATTATTTCTTTATAAAATACTTAAAATCCTTATAGTTAGTAAGAACCTTAAACTTCTTAGTGCTTTACAGCTTCACTCTCTATGCCTATAAACATTCTAGTACTATAAGAAGTTCTTTATTATAGATTAGGTAATTAAACTCTATAGGAGTTAGACGTTAGAAGTAAAAAGCTACTAAATACCTCACTCCAGCTTTATTAACTTAGGTTAATATACCTCTTAGAGTATACTTTAAACAGTCTATCTCTACTATCGTTAGAATATTAGAGTTAAATATCTACAGAATTAATTTTATAGTGAAAAGTTATTTCAGTTTAAGGAAAGCTTCCTACTACTTTAATTTCCAGTCAAAAGAAACTAACTTCTAAGTTAGGTAGTTTAAAAGCTTTATAATAGTATTATACTGAAGTATAAAAACCTTATAATAGTTTATAAACCTAAGGAAACTATAGATATCCTTTAGTAAGTTAGGAGGAAGCTAGTTAGTAATAACTTCTAACTTCTCAGAATTATAAGAGAGGCTCTTTCTAGTTATTATAATATACCTAATATACTTAACTATAGTAACTAAGAACTTACACTTCTTAGGATCTAACTTAAAGCCTGCATCAGTAAGATAGCTAAACACCTAGTAGACTTTCTCCTCATACTCCTTTCATAAACTACTAATATAAATAAGGATATTATTAATATATACTATAATAAAATTATCTAGAAACTATTACAGGTAGTTATTAATATACTATTAAAATATAGTAGAAATATTAGTAAATCCAAAAAAGCATACTATCTATTTAAAAAAGCTATAATATATCCAAAAAGCTATTTTCTCCTAATCTACTTTATTAATTCTAATCTTATAGAATATAGTAATAACGTTAAACTTAATATACCAGTAGGCAGCAGTAACTCTCCAGAGAGTCTCTAATATAAAAAGGAAGAAATAACAATCCTTCTTCATAATTATATTAAAAACTCTATAATCCATACAGAAGTATATTCCTCTACTTAACTTTCTTACAAAAAAAACTAAAATACTAATAGAGAAGCTACTTATTTTAATAAATCCTTTATTAAGTAAATTCTCTAGAATCTTCTTAAGTATTAGAAACGCCTCCTATAATATACTATAAAGAAATCTCTATAAGAAATCTAATTCCTATTCCTTATTATTAGAAATTAATAAGATATAGTAATCTATCTCTAATTAACTAGGAAGTAGCTAGTATATTAAATCTAGATAAAAAAGATCTAGAAATTCCTTTAAAATATTTATAGAGATATAATCCCTTAAGTCTACCTCTACCTTTAAGACTAATATTTTCTTAATATCCACCAGACTAACAGATATAACCTAATAGAAACTTAATATCTCACTAGTATACCATACAGTATACTAATAAATAAATATAAATAAATTAGTATTAAGTAGCTAAGCTAACTGGATCTCCTTAAGCTATACTAACTTATCCTAATATTCTAAATATATTATTATACTACCCTTCCTATATATTATCTATTAAGCTCCAGTATTATAAATAATATAATTATCCTCTATCTACAGCTACCTAAAATATAAAAGCAGCTATAGGCTCTCTATAATATAAATATAAATCTTCTATATATAGCTACTAACTTCTAAAATTAGAATAGCTACCCTCTAAATATTACTAAATAATAACCTAGTAATATATCTCCTTATTTATCTTTTTAACTTATTAACTAGCAGGAAATAAAATTTCTTCATAAGGAAAATATTAATAATAATATAAATATTACAGTCTGTATTAATAAATATATTAATAGAGTAACCTCTATTAATTCTAGTCTAAATAATAGCTAACTACTAGTTACTTACCTATTCTTTTTTCTATTATTTTCCCTATTTTATTACTTCTACCTCAGTTAGCTCCAGAACCTAACTTCACTCTAGAGTTCCTTTTTTCCTAAATCCTCACTATTACTAGGTAAAATAGTATTATCCCCCTAATTATCTCCAGTATAATCTAAAGTAGCTATAATCTTTATAACCTTCATACTAATGTTCTTATACTTTCAGGCTTTATAGTTCCTATAGATATAGCCTTTTTTACTACATTTAAAATATTAGTAGATATCCTAATAGTCTTTAAAGTATTCCTTAGGAGTAAAGGAGGAGCCACTAAAGCTTCAGTATTATTATCACTCCTTAACCACCCTAATTATCATAATATCACCCTCTATATTACAGGCAGTAGATCTCCAGTAAGGTAGCTAATAACATACCAATATCCCCTTTATATATTCAAGCTTCTAAACTATATCTTAAACCTTAGATAACTAAAACCTATACTCTATAAGAAGGTTAACTATAATAAATAGCTTCTTAAAGTAAGAAAGTAGGGTAGCCTCCAGTAGGAAAATCTAGATTATATTTAGCTATATATACCTTCCAGTATCAGCCAGAATCTTTTTCAATCGAAATAGAAAAGTAATTAAATATTTATTTTCCTTCTATCTGAAACTCTATAACTAAGTAATAATATAGAACTAATTATTAGGATCTAGATAAATTCTATTTAGATAACTTATAAAATTATTTAGATTATAAAAGTTCTCCAGCCCTCCCACTATATAGAAAGTTTTAACTACCTACTAAAGATTAGAGTCTAAATAGAAATAAATTAGATACTAATATTCCTAATCACTATTAAAGAAATAGTAGTTAATCTTAAGTTTAATCTTTATCTATTAGACTTACACTCAGTATTCCTTCTACTTACTTAAAAACTTCAGGAGTAGGGAAAGAAGCTTCCTCTAATAGTTAGCTACTAGTAGGAATATAATAATATTATCAACCCTAAGAATTATTATCCTAATAGATATTATTCTAGAGGTTACTAAAGTATCCTAATATAAGCTAGAAGTATCTATTATAGTAGCTACCTGGAGGTTACTACCTACTATAACGTCTTATTTTACTAACGTATATAAGAATTTATCAATCCTCTAGTAGAGAGAGCTTAAAGTATACTATAACTACTATTAAAATAGTTTACTTACAGGTTTACTACTTATAGAGATATCCTAGGGGGCTCCAGTACCCTCTATTATTCTTTATATCAGTTACCTATTATATAGTAGTATATTCTAGGAGCCACACTCAACTAGATTATATACTTAACCAGTAGGGAGCTACACTCTACCTAGTATTATCTATATAGTAAATAAAACTAAATTCTAAATATATAAAAAGCTAAACCTAAGCTTATTCAACCAGAAGGTAACACAAAATACTATTTATTTAGAACTAAGGAGTAAAAGAGAAGCCTTCATAAATACATAGAAAAATCTGCATATATAATACCATATAGAGCCCACCGGGGCCCCACCCAAGCGAGGGGGTTAGCTTCGGATACCTAGGCACAGCCCTAGCCAGACATCCAGACATAGCCCATAACAACTATTAACCTTAGTTACTATTAAGTAATAGGATCTTCCTATATATCTAAATTCTTTATATATATAATATATATTTTCTTTATACTAGTAAGATATATAGCCTATCTTACTACAGTTATAGTATTTTAGAGGCTCCCTAGAAGCTATAATTCTAGCCTATAGGATACTTTCTTACTTAATCTTAAGTAATATAGCTATAATAGTAAATTACTTTCTAGATTAGTTTTTACTACTTATCTCTCTAGTAGGAATTACTATTAGTATTACTAATAGTCTGCAGCTTCTCTACTCTAGTATCCTATAAGTAGAATCTACTGGAATTAACCTACTTATAGATTATTTAATAGTTTCTACCTATTTAGTAGTATAATTTAGCTTCTAGTAAGTCATTAGGAAGCTTCTAGTTATAATTACTCTCTTTAACTTTAGTAGTAAGTAGTTAATAATATTAATAATATAAAGCCTCTCTAGCTGGATATCTAGATATTCAGCCTTAATAGCTTTATAGGTATTAATAAACTATTAGTAGGTTTAGCTAACCCTCTACTATATAGTATCTAACTAGGTAGATATAGTAATAACCTTAATATTAATATTATCTATATTTAACTTAAGTTACTCCTCTATAGCTAACTAGGTAACCTACTTAATATTATTACTATATATAATAGAGACTTACTTATTCTAGTAGTAGGAAGTGATACTCTTAAGGTATAAGTTTATATACTAAATCTTATTTTTATCCACTATAAAATTATCTTCTACTATAGTGAATTATCCTCTAAATTTAAATAGGAAGTTATTAAAGTTAGATTAGCTACCCTCCTTATAATAAATAGAGGTAAACTGTTTCATTAAGAGGTTTCCTCTCTACCTCTTAGGCTCTAAATTAGGAATAGTAAAGCCCCTCGTGGTTCCCTCCTCTATATCTTCTCCTCTTCTTAAAATTATTAGTTTCTCTAATTTCTACTTCTTTCTTAATTTTATTATTTCTTCCTTAATTAATTAATTAAACTCTACTTCGGAAAAGTTACTATTATTCTGGGGGGGCTACTACTCCCTAGGGTTATTAATATTACTATTAGTTACTATAGGAATTAGTTCTCCACCTGTATCTAGCTCTCTTAAGCTATTAACAGTATACTATATTTAGATAATTTATATATATAATATTATTATAATCCTACTAGTTAGTATACTTAAGAGTAGATAGACGTTTAAATATATTAGGCTAAGTTTATACTAAGTGATAGGATCTCTAAATAAGTAGGTGTTATATTATATAATTATTTAAACTTATCTTTCCCCTCACTTAGCTGCTACTCTACACTGGTATTTAAGCCTCGCCGCTCGGAATAACTATTATTCCGGGCGTCAGTGTTTTCTTACGGGGGACCTGATAGGCCTCTAGTGCCCCCCCTCTCTACTGTAGCTTGATATATAGAAGGAAGTTATTATAAAGAGAGGAAAGAAGTTATAACTGAAAAGTAGTAAATTGTTTCTTAATAATAAGGAAAAAGTAAGATTCTAAACTAAACTAATTATTCTAGATAGTTACTAGCTTCAGGTTAATCTACTAATAGTTTTTTGTAATAAACTCTTAAGAGAGTATCTAGAAGTTACTAAGATACTTAAGAAGTTAAGTTAGATATATTAGTAAAAGTTAATAAGAAAGGATATTATAGAATATATATTTTAATATATAGTATACTAAAACTTAAAATCTAAATATTATTTTCTATATTATATATTAATATCTCTATTAATACCTAATAGTTTATAATAATAAATTAATATAGATTTTATTACTAAATTATCTAGATTAATAGAATTCTTAGGGAAAAATTATAATAATATCCTAATAGTTATTAACTAATTTACTAAATATATTTTCTACTTACTAATTAGAGAGTTTTTAATAATAGATAAACTAGTAATCCTATTAGTAAATAATATTCTTCTTAAATATAAAATTCTTTAAATTATTATATTAAATTAAGAATTACTATTTATAAGTAAATTTTAGATATTTATTATCTACCTACTAGCTATTAAGTAGAAACTAAATATAGTATACTATTTCTAAATAGATAGTTAAATAAAATATTAAAATTAAAATATAGAATATTTCCTGAAAGTAGTAGTTAATTTTCATTAGGATAATTAAGTAAAATAGTTACTTATAGTTAAGTTTATCTATAATATCTCTATTTATAATATTATTAGGATAATATTAGTAGAAATTTTAATAAGCTATTTACCAATAAGATCTTATAGTAATATTCTAGAGGAAATTAAATTTAAAGTTATCCTAATAGTAGAGGAGAGAGTAAGATATTTTTAATTATATTATAAGTAACTTAGAATCCTACTAGAGGAGATAAATAAGAAATATATAAAATAGTATAATAAAAGAAGGAAATAATTAGATTTTAAAGTTAGTAATTATGTATTACTATCTATTAAGAATATTAGATAGAAATAACTAACTAAAAGCCTATCTAATAAATACTTAGGGTTATTTAGAATAATATAGATACTTAATAGGGAATAAGTATTTAAACTTAATCTTAAAAAAAGATATTAAATTTATAATATCTTCTTCCTATTCTAGTTAGAGAAATATAAAAGAGAATTACTAAAGTTCTAAGTAATTCCTATTAAAAATCTAGAAGATAATATATATAAAATTAACTATATTATAATTTATAAAGGATTTTAAAAGAATTAATAATATTTAGTTAAGTAGAAGAAATATAAAATATAGAAAAAATTATAGGAATCTTAATATTATATTTTAAAAAAGTTAAAATCTAAATATAAAATTAATATCTAGAATATTACTAATAGATTATAAGAAGAATAATAAAGTTAAGTTATTAGTAAGATAAGATTAGGAAGTTTATATTAAAATTAAAAACTAGAGAAAAATAAAATAAATCTAAAAATAGTAACTTAATTTTAAAAGAAATATAAATATAAAATATTAGGGGGGAAGTAGAAAGAAACTAAATTAAGTAGTTTTATTATTATTATTATTTCTACTAATATTATTATTATTATTATTACTTTTCTTATAAGAGTTTGTAGGGGAGGGTAAATAGAAATTAAGATTATTAGTATACTATAATAAGAATATTAAGAGAGAGAGAATTACTAAAAAAATACTGGGGGAGGAAAAGAATACTAATAACGTGAAAATAAATTAAAAATTGTAGCGAGGTAGGTAGGGTTAAGACCTATATCCAGTAAAGTGATACCTTACGTTAAAAGTATATATACTAGATATTCTCAAGG
>MASP02000618.1:0-46660 GCA_001693025.2 Colletotrichum lindemuthianum | reverse complement strand
ATATTACTACTGTATTTATTTATATAAAAGTAGATAAAAAGATATATATTAAGTTACCTACTGGCTATATCTATAATTAAGATTCTAAAAGTTTAGGTTTTAATACTAACTATAAGAATTAGTCTTCTGTATATTTACTTAATAAGAATATAAAGATCCAAGATCTAGGAGAATCTAACACTTTCGTAAGTAAAAGTTTAGTTATTCATAGAAAGAATAGGGTTATAGAAATAAATTAGTTTACATATACTGATAAAATCCTTACTAAATTTAATAAAAAAGATCTCTATAGTTTTAATATACTTAAAGATAATAAATCCAAATTCTTTAAGAATAAGGATAATATTTCTAAGGAAGGAATATTAGAATATCAAAAAGAAGTAGAGGCTTTATTATATTTAGCCTTGAAAACTAAGCTAGATATTACTCTAGCTATTACTACGTACTTTAGATTTTCTTTAAACTCTTCTAAAGAATATTTTATTACTCTTAATAGAATATAGAGTTACTTGAAAAAGAATTCTAATTATAGGTTGATTTATAACTATAATAATATTAATATTTTTAATTTATTTAGGTTTATAGATTTAGATTAGGTAAGAGATATTAATAATGGAAAATCCACTTTAGCTTATATATTTTACCTGGATTTGTATAATATTATTAGCTATAGTTTAACTAAGTAAAGAATAGTAGCTTTATCTACTTATAAAGCTGAATATATAGCTCTAGTAGATACTACTAAAGAAGCTATTTACTTATTTAATAATTATAGTTTTATTAATAAGTTTTTAGGATTTAAAGTTATTAATAGGTTTATTATCTTTATTAATGATTAATTAGCTTAAAAGCTTACTGAAAATACTGAGTTCTATAAAAAAGCTAAGTATATTAATATTTATTATTATTATATCAGAGATCTTATAAGAGATAATAAGATAAATCTTTATTATATTAATATTAATATGTGATAAATAAATAGTATAGTATATAGTCTGAATGTAGGTTGTTGAAAGGTATGATCTATTTAACTTAGAATGGAATGCTTGAATATGTATAAATAGGCTAGTTGGGTTTTATATAAGTTAGAATAGTTATATAGTAGAATAGATACTATAGTTATTCTTATATACCTCCCTAGTGGAATAACTACTGGATGAAATCTTATATTTTAAGTTTTAAATAGTATGTTTGATAAATGAAATATTGTAAATAGATATTGAAAGTTGTTTTTTGAATATTGAAATAAAAGAAATAATGTTTCTTAACTAACTTATTGTGATATTTATTTTTAAAATAGTTATTATTGATATTTAGTAGGAGTGATCTGTTAGTTTTTTCTGAGATTGTGTGATTTTAGTTTTATAAGTGTTATGAATTTTAGTTTTATTTATATTTATCAAGCTTTCTTGTTCTTTTAATTAATAATCTTAATTGTTATTATATTTATTAGCTGTGAGTGTTATTATTATAGATTTTATATGTTATTTTATATGAATTATATTAATTGTTATTAATGTTTAATTTAGGTTTAAGTAATTTATAATATTATTACTGAGGTTGATAGTGTGATTCTGTTATATTTTGTTCTAGATACTGTAGTTTTTAATTAGCTTATTCCTGTTTTTACTTAGTAAACTCTTTTGTTGAAGGAGACGCTCTCTAATACTAACTTTAAGTCTCTTTAATAAATAGAACTTAACCTTATAATAGGTATCTTTCATTATTTTTGTTATTTTCTTACTTCTAATAATATATCTGAAACTTTAGAATTTATTTTTTATTCTCTTAAGGAAATATATTATATTTAGTAACTATTTAGTTTATTTATTTATTTCATTAATATTAACTTTTTATTTCTTATAGATATAATCGTAAATTCTATTATTAAATCTATAAACTTTATTAGGATTTAGTTTATTTATATAATTTAAAAGTGGGTTAGTAATATAGAGTGTTTATATCTTTTTGAAGTATATTCTACTATTAAGTAGTAATTTAAGATTAAGGTTTTCTAACTGAAAGTTTTTATTAAAGTATATTTTACTGAGTTTCCTAATTTCTGAAAGTTTTTATCTGGTTTTCCTATATTTAAGTTACTTAATATATTTAAGTTTAGTCATATTAAAAATATTATTATTTAGAATTAGCTTCTTCTATTAAGAAGTTAGCTACTTCTACTATTATTAAATATTACTATAATTATCTTAAGAAAGTATAGATTATTACCTCTCCTACTGATAATAAGGAAGATAATCTTACGGGTGATTTATTGGTTAAGGATAAAAATAAGGAGTCTAAACTTATTAAAGAGGATAATAATAAGGTTAAATAATCTGAAGAAGAGAAAGAGAATAAAGTTAAAGAGGTTATTAAATACCTAAAGAAATATTATAAGAATATATTAATATCTATAAGAAAGTTTATTTAGATTAAGGATTAAGAAGTATCTTTTAAGATTAAGGATTTAAAATATTAACTTGAGAGTATATAATATTAATTAGCTAACTTTAATAAGTTTGCTGGTTTTAAGAAGTTTATATTTATTAAGAAGAGTAAGTTAAAGGTTAAGATTTTGGAGGAATATAAAAGTTATTTAGTTAAAAATAAGATACTTAGAGGGATTTAGTTTCTCTAAATTATTTTCTATATTATTTATATTTTAAGTTTTATTTTTAATTATAATTTCTATTTCTATTTAATTAAAGTTAGAAGTAGTAATATACTTATTAAATATTATTTCTAGTGTGTGAATAGATTCTGAAAAGTCTATATTTCTATATTCTAAAATATTTATAATATATTTAAATATTATATTAAAGTTATCAAGATATCTAATAATAATTCTGTAAGTAGCGTATTATGAATTATTAATTTAAAACTGATTTTTATAGATAAAAAGTAAGTAAGTTAGTAATATAAAGGTTACAGTCTAATTTAAGCTGTATTTAAATTAATAGAAACAATTTAAATTAATTCTTATTAAGAATAGAAGTATTCTTAGTTTTACTATTTAGATATTAATTACTCTAAAGAATATTATTACTGAGATATTATTATTTTTATTATCTATTTAATTATCTATAGTTAATTAGATTTCTAGTCTAACTGTCAGTATAATTAAGTTACTTTTTAGCGAGAAGTCTATCTCTCAGTTAGTTATTAGTAGTTTTAGAGGTTATTTTAGTAGTTTAATTTTTAGTTTTATTAGATATTTTTCTATTTTAGGTTAGAACTATTAAATACTAATCTTAATTCCAGTAAGATTTAATATATTTTTAATACTTCTTTAGTCTGATTTCTATATATTAGTAGCTGGAGTTTAAGTTTTATCTTAGGGTAATAAGTTTGAATAGTCTCTCTTAAGTTAGATATAGACTTAACTAGAGATTTTTGTTTCTCGCGAGAGAGTGGATAAATTCTACTGTTTATTTATACTTTATATTAATATTATTAAGATCTTCCTCTGAGAATTAGGGTTTTGTTTATTATTATGTAAGTTCTAGTTTTTAGGGGATTAGGTAGTTGAGTTTAGATAGTCTTAATAGTATTAATTAAAGATCTATTAGATTAAGAAATATTCTGAATTATTTAAATTTTACTTAAGTTAAGTTTTTTGTAAGTTTATCTATTAATATTATATCTGTAGGTATATAGATAATTTTGGAATTCTTTCTTAAGTATTTTTAGTATAGTTATATTTATTAAATATCTATATATTAAAGCTTAATAGATAGATACTTACTATTTAAGATTACTAGTCTGATAGTTTAGTAATTCTTATAATAGACTCTCTAAAAATCTCTCAAGTTTAACTTTATATTTTAAAATAGGTTTTTAGAGTTATAGCTTCTTTTAAAGTATATTTAAGACTGAAAAGTTCTACTTTAGTAATTAATATTATAATAGTGTTTTGTTAAGTAGTTTTCTATTAGATTAGTTCTCTAAATAGAGTAATAATATAGTTATAACTTAATCTTTAAGTATCTTTATTATCTACAAAAGAAGTATCTCTAGTAATTAAGAGTGTCTAAAATATTTTATTTATATCTCCTAAGATTCTAAACTAAAATACTAAGAATCTTATTTTATAGAGATACTAAATTATATAGTTTATAGTATCTTAGTATACTTAAGAAGGGTTTACAAAGTATCTTAATAGGAGAGAGTAAGTATATAGAATATTTAGTTATATTATAATTAATATATAGAGAATTAAACTGATCTTAGTTTAATATATATGAATGTTTTTAGTATTATTTAATCTGGATTTATAATAAAAAATAATATTAGAAGTAGTATTATTAGTATTAGTTTATATTTAAGATTGAAACGTTTAGTAATTTTAGTAATATATATATTACAAACTAAGTAAATTTTCTAATACTTATAATCTCTAACTACTTAAAATTCCAGAAAGTACTCTACTAAATTCTATTCCTTTAGCTTATATACTTACTTTATATTAGTAATAATATTAAAGACTTCCTTTTTAGCTACCTTATAATATAAAAGAAAAATATTATCTATATAGAAGAGAATATAAATAGTTAAACTCTAGTTTTTAAATAGATAAAGCTTCTCTAGGTAAGAAATAAAACCTAGAGACTTTAGTATAATATAGAAAGCTTTATACTACAGGAGGGATGTATCTTAAAGTTTATAAAAAGTTTATTTAAGCTTTATATATTTTCCTGCTACTTTGAATTTATTAGGTAGTTTAACTATTATTAGAAAGTTATACAGATCCCTTATAATATTGAGAAATATATTAATAATATTAAACTGAAGGACTTTAAGGTTAAATTATACTGTAATTACTATAGTTACTTAAAAGGTTTAAATAGTTAGTATTATTATATATATAGTTTATAGTAAATTAACTAATTATATATCTCTATATATATAAATCCTCACTTTATATTATTTTAGGAAACTATTAGTATCTGTCTTATAAGTAAAAATCTATTTTAAAGATAGAGGTTTTAATTTTGTATTCTAGTAATTTATATCTCACTAGGTAACTTTTTCTTTTAATTTTGTGATTTTAGTTTTTATTATTTTAATAAAGAATATTTAGAGGGGTTCTAGTAGGTTAGTAATATTCTTTTAGGTTTTAAGAGGTGTTACTAGTTAGTTAAGATATGTTTGAATCTATATAGCTGGATCCTTCTTTTTTAAAATTATATTTTAAATAATAAGGAAAACTATTAAAAAGTTAAGATTATTACTATTAAGTTTCTGTTACTAATTAGGTAGATAGATACTAGCGAAACTATCTTATTTATATTCTATAAAATATAAGATACTACTATTATGTTTTTTTAAGAGTATTATATAGTTATTAATATTAATTTTAGGTTTAAGTTATTATTATTATCTATTTCTATATTATTAGTCTAACTTCTAGACTATTAAAATCTTAGGATTCTGAGGTTGAAAGCTATATTTTAGTCTACTTTAAGTTAGTTAAACTAGAGTCCTAATATAATTACTTCTAGCCTCCTAGTTTAAAGTAAATTTACTTTCTTAGCTAGCTGGATTCTATATTTTCAGTATACTATCTAGTTCTCTAGTTATTAGTATATTTTCTAAATTCCAATTTTTAGATATTTATACTAATTCTGTTAGTTTAGAGGTTAGTTTAGATATTATTAAACCTCTCTTATTAGTTTTTGAGACTAAGTTAGAATTTAACTTAATATTTTAAGTTACTTCTAATACTATAGGAACTATTAGTAGAAGAGAGGGTTTTTTAATAGATATTCTCTCTAGTTTAAACTTTCTAAATATTTTAAGAATAGGGTTTTTTTTCTTTTTAGTAATTAATTTAACTAGAAGTTTTATAATTTCTCTAGTAAGTACTTTATATAAATTCTATTTTAAGTAGAATATTTTCTTATAAAATTTAATTTTTTAAATAATAATAATTTTATAAAAATAGGGAATCTAGATTCTATAAAGATTATAAGTATTTAGAATATATCCTACTAAATATCTAATATATTCTCTTAGTTTAATTTTAAATAATCTTTTTAAAATATTTTATTTATAGTATTTCTTAAGTAGATATATTTAATATCTATAAATATAAATTTATCTCTAATAGGAATATAAGTTTTAATATAGGTTTAGAGTATATTCTATAACTTACTAATGAAAATACTATATAAATTAAGTTTCTTTAATTTTATATAGTAACTTCTAGTTATTTTAAATATTAAGAGATATATTATATAATATTACTACTATTTCAATTACTTCTACTTATAGTTTAGATAGTAGTTTTATAGCTTTTTATATTTTAATATTCTAAGTAATTAGTTTTCTTTCTATATACTTATTTATTTTAACTAGTTTCTTTATATATAAGACAGATAGCTTAAGATTAATATCTTACTTTTTTATTTAGGTTTAATAATCTGTTTCTCTATTAATTACTATTATAACTTACTTAATATCTTAGTGAATTTTGTAAATTAAGAGATCTCTCTAGTATTTAATTTATTTTTCAAATATTACAATTACTTAATAAACTAAGTTATAGGTTTTATCTATAAGAGTAAATATAAAGAATAGGTCTGAGAATTTATTCTTAATCATAAGTATCTATAAATTACCTATATATATTTTAGGAAAGTTAAATAAATTCTAAGAAATTGTGTAAAATAGGTAAACTAAATATAATTTAGATAGTTATCTAGAAATAACTTATTAAGAATAAGTTTCTATATAGTGTAAATAGTCTAATTACTTTAAGCTTATAACTTTTACTATTTAAGTGTTAAGAACTAAATACTCAAGAGTATTAAAGCTAAAGTAGTTTATATAAAAATACTAAATTAGGATATTATTAAACTTATTATCTAGTAAAAATACTGAGGGTTAAAGTTATAATAGTAGAATATAAAGTGATTCTGAGATTATACTAGAAATACTTAAATAAACTATTAAATAGTTAGAAAGTAGTTTATATTTAAGAAAGATAAGATTATACTTTCTAAGTAGCTATCTTATTATAATAGAGTAGTTAAGTAGTCTATATTTAAGTATATAGTTAAGTTTTATATACTAAATTCTAGTTTTTTTAAGAAGTAAAGTTTCTAAAATAATATGAATATAAAAATCTTTAATATAGATAATATTATCTAATATTAAATTAAGTATATTCTTCCCCTTTAGACTATTAAGAATATTCTGAATTATATACTTACTTTATTTAATAATTAGAAAGTTAGTTAAGTTATATTAAATTATATTTATCTCCTAATTGAACTTAAAAGATTTCTCTTTAAATAATATTATAGAATTAGTAATATAAACTACTTTATAATTATTAAAGATTATATTTACTGAAAGTAAGTAAGGTTTTAAGTAGTAGAAAATATATCTGGAGGTATATTAATATTTAATTATTTAAGAAGAGAGAGATTAATATTAATATATATTAAGTTTGAGGGATACTGACTATTTCTACTAGATTTACTACTTAAGGAAGTTACTTTAGTTTTAGAATTATCTGAGGATAGCTTTTTAGTTTTAGCTGTATAATTTCTATTATTAAGTTATTCTATTTTAACTAGTTTCTAGTGGAGTCTATATAGTTTAGAGTTATTTATTCTATTAATTACTATATGTTTAGTAGTAAGTAATATATAGATATTAGGAAATTAACTATAAGTATTAGTAATAGTATATTTAATATATTTATAATCTTTAAGTAGATATAGATACTATTTTTAGTAATATAGATATTTTAATTTTAATTAAGTTATATTATCTAATCTCTCTATAAGAGTAGTTAATATAAGTAGTATTTTAGTTTAGCTTTTAGCTGAACTTTTATTAATATATATTAGGGAGGTGAAAATCTCTCTATATTAAGTTAGACTGATAATTAGTAGGTTATGAATCTTATTCTTAATTACTTTCTAGTAATATCTAGATACCTAACTAGATATAATATAGTATCTAAGTATTTAAATTACTTTTTAACTGTAAGTATACTCTTAATTTTAGGAATATTAAATATAATTACTTAAAGGTAGATTATATATTACTTATTATATTAAGCTAAAGTAGAGATATTTAAATTAGGCTTTTCTAGAATTTTCTTATATTCTATTTAGACTCTCTATTATATAACTAATTTATTTTAGGTATACTGATATTTTAAAATTTTCAGGAGTATTTAAAAAGATATATTATTATTATTATTAAGAAATTCTATTTAAGCTAGTGTGAGAAAATTATTATTAATAATTATATCTATCTATATCTAAATTATATTATAATATTTCTTAATATCTTTATAGTTAGATTTATAAATTACTTCAAATTTAAAATCTATAAAATAGTAATTAAAAGTATTTATAGTCTTAATTATATATAGGCTTAAACTTTTAGTTTTTTAAGTAGTATTTTCTATAGATAGCTAAATATTAAAATTTAGTAGATTAAGTAGTTTTATAATATTAATAGTTAGTATAATATCTAGATTAAGATACTTCTAAATATTTTGGCTAGTTATATAAAATTAAAAAGTAATATACTACTAGTTGAAATTAGTATTATTAGATAGCTTAATCTTAGTGTTAAGGTTACTAGCAGTTAAAAGTACTATATTGGAATAGCTATAATAAATCTGAAAAAGTATTTATTTCTTTATACTAAAATAATTAATAGGAGTTTAGAGGATGATTAAATAAAACTGGACTTATAATTATAATAAATAAATAGTATAGTATATAGTCTAAATATAGGTTATTAAAAAGTATAATCTATTTAACTTAGAATAGAATACTTAAATATATATAAATAGGCTAGTTAGGCTTTATATTAGTTAGAATAGCCACACGGCAGAATAGGTACTGTAGCTATTCTCACATAATAATAATATTACTGATTTTTTGATAAAGTCTCTAGGTTAAGTTAAATTTAATAATATTATTAAGAAGATTTTACAGAATAATTTTAAGAATAATATTCTGCCCTCTTATAAAGAAAATAATGCTAATTATCTATTTTCTGAAGAATAATTTTTTTCCTTTTTACTTATATGAGGTTTTAGGTTTTTTAGATGTTTCTTTTTATTCTTCTTAAAGTCTTTTTCTTTATATTTTTTATAATTTTAGGTTTTTCAGATTTTTATTTATTTTCTCTATTTTTCCTATATAGATTTCAGAGTTTTTACTTATTACTGCCTTTTTAAGCTATAAAAAATATTTATTTTACATACCTTACGGGAGGATATTAAAGTTATAGGTATTTTGCTATTACTTCGTTTATTCTAAATACTCTATATTAGGTAAATACGGATTAAGTATTCTAATTTACTCTTATAACCCTATATTTTCTATTTATTCTAGTAAATTAATTATTAGAGTTAAGGTTATATAATCTTAATTAATTATACTCTAAATTAGTTGAACTTTAATATCACAAAATCTGATGAACGGATCACATAGTGGCCCATGCGTAAAACGGCTTCCGTTTATCCGTTACACGTGAGGTTAACCTTTCTGAAAATAAACTCTATTTTAATAGATATACCTGGAAGCTTCCCACCTTCAGTGGAATTAGAACTTCCTATCTTTATCACTATTTCTACTAATATTAGTACTGTTTTCAGATATTATTCTGAATTCCCTATTCTTTAGTGATTTATTGAGTGTTGAATTCTCTTAACCCATTTACTAGTTTTTTATACTAGTTTAATAAAATAGAGCCTTACGTGGTGCGTGTGGCTATATTTAGTTATATAGAAGATATACTAGATTTTGCCTTCTAATTATATATAATAATTAAGAGTCTTACGATACTAAAAAGCTACCAGGCTAAAAGATATATATTTATAATAATTTTATATATTTCAAATACTAAGATATTTACTAAAAATACCTCTATTTTAATACTTAAGGAAGCTAACTAGTAAGCTATTTAGTATAACTTCTTTAAGATAGAGGCTGAATTCTATAATCTATAAAACTACCTTAATCTTAAATTAGATACTTAAAAGAGCCTTCTTTTAGTAACCTTTCAAAAGCCTCTTATATATAACTTTCCTAAGGTAATGAGAAGTAAGATATTTACTATAATATTTACAACTAATATTCTAGAGATTTTAACTACCTCTAATATTCTTAATAGATTTACCTCTATAGATTTAACTTACTTAAACAAATTCTAACTTTCACTTAAAACTTCTAAATATATTTATATTTAAAATATTATAAACTTTATAGAGAAAAATCTAAACGTTTATATAGCTATTTATAATCTTTATAATATAAGAATTTAAAAGTATAAATATAAGTGGTTAAACTAAATTTATATATTATTTTAAACTCTTAAGGATATTAATAATATACTTAAGTATTAATACTACAATTTAAAGGAGAGTTTTACTATATAGTTAATAAACCTCTATAATTACTTTAATATTATAAATAATCTGTATTTCTAGTAAGTAGCTACTATATACTATAATATATTTTAGTTTCCTAAAATTAAGTATCTTACTATAAAAATAGTAACTAAAATATAGTTTCAAAAATATTAAGATATTATATATAAAGCTTAAATAGTTAGCTATACTTTCTTTATTATAAAGATATTTTAAATTAATAACTTTATATTTTTACTAACCTACTTACTGATTAAACTATATATCAAAAGTTATATACTTATAGTTTATAGTTAATTAAATATAATATTACTAAATTAAATTATCTTAGCTATTATAGAGGTTATATAGTAGCTTCCTAAAGTTCTCTATTAAGGTAAAATTAGCTATAAAGTATTTAATATTACCTTAGAGGTTATAAATAGTAATTTAAACTTTTAAGATAGTAAGAGATATTTTAATAGTTTAGATAGATTTCTATATCCTCTTAAGTATAATAAAAACTATTTATTCTTATTTTATTATTATATATATGTATTACTTATATATAAGAGTTAGATACTTAATATTATAATTAAGAAGAAAGTTAAATAATAAATAACTTTAAATTAAGATCTTTTAAAAAGAATTTAAAATTTTAGATAATAGTAATTATATAGCTAGAATTTCAGCTAAAATAACTATAATACTATATAATAAGCCTACTATATAGAGAAGCTTTAGTAGTATTCTCTCTAAACCTTATTTATGTTTCATTTAGATATTTTAGTTTATATATTTTAAGATACTAAGTATTTTATTGCTTTTTGAGAAGCTTTCTCTAGAGATTATATTTAATATAATATTAAGTTAATATTTATTAAAAACTATTAAGATATTGAGATTTATATTATAATTTTAGAAGGTAAGGAAGTTAAGTTATATCTTTATAATATTACTTTCTATATTTCTCTAGCTATAAACTTTATTTTCTTTTAGTAATTATAAAGATAAAGTTACTAATAGAATATTAAGCTAAGTTATTTCTTTTAACTATAAAAATATAATTACTTAGAGATTATAGCTATTAATATTTAATATAGCTAATAAGTTCTCTAATATTATATACCTTATAAGAGGTTAAATACTTTAGTAATATAGTTAGTATAATATAAGCTTTCTTCTAAATATTATTATTATTAGATATATATTATAGAGACTATTTAAAAACCTCTCAAAGGTAATAAATAGCTTTAATATTAGTAGCTAGAATATTCTGGAAGAAAGTCTCTTAACTATCTTATTTCAGCTATATATAATATTTATATTACTAATAGTTACTTAAAATATAATAAATACTAATTTACTTAGAGAATATATAAAACTTATAATATTAGTAAGGTAAAATAGATTATTTACTATATAAAGTATAAGAATATCTTATATACTACTTCTAGAAAGTATATTATATTCAACCTTTATCCTTATTATTAAGGTTAAAGAGGCTATACCTCTTCTTTAATATTTATAAATAAGATTACTAATTACGTATAAAGTTTTAACTTTATAAATTATATTAAAGCTATTATAACTATAGTATTTAATAATTTAATCTTACTTATTAAGTATTAGTATAATATTAATATTAAGATTTTTAAATATAACAATAAGATCTCTAGATATAAGAAGCTTAAAGTTACTCTAAGTACTAAAAGTATTTACCTTACGTTATCTATATTATATATATAAAATTAAAATAGTAATATAAAATATATTAAAGTTATTATTAAAGTTTATATAAGAACTATAAGGTAAGAAAGTAAACTACTTTAAAATTTCTAGCCTGAAATCTTATAAATAGCAGTATTTCTTTATAACTATATACTAACAAACTTTTTAGACTAATAAATATTATACTAGAGGCTTTATAAAATTATTTAAAAGAAGAATACTATAACGTTAAATTTAACCCACTTTTATATATATAGCTGTAAGTATTTTATTCTTATTATAAATATAAAACTTAAGTATAACTACCTTATCTACTTTAAGGAATATATTTTTATTAGCTTTTTAGTTAGCTATATTTTAACTAACTAGTTTTAGATATAGAACGTTTTGGAAAATAAGGTTATTATAACTTATAATATCTTTTTTAATAAGATAATATTTAAATAGAAATTTAGCCTCTCGATAAGATAATTTTAAGAGGTTTAACCTTAATAAGGTTTCTTATTAGTTATAAAAGTAATTAGCTGCAGTAAAAAAGCTAGCTTAAATACTTACTTAAACTTAAGTAAAAAATTTAATAAGGTAATTTATATTAAAGATATTGAAGGTAGCTATGAAAACTTAAGCTTATATATTTACGTTATAGCTAGCTTTAAGCTTTCTGAGACTTTATATAAAACCGTAAAGTTTATATTATTAATTTCTCCAGAGTTACCTAGTATATTTATTTATAATTTTATTTATATAAATAAGATTATAGGAAGGTAAGGAAATTAGATATCTGTAAAGAAAGTTAAGTGTAAAAAATAGATAGAATACTATACTAAAGTAGCTGGAAGACTTTTATTTAAAACTGCCTTTTTAGCAAGTATTATTTTGTTATTTTAGGATACTTCTAAATACTTCCACTTATAGCTATAGAATTATATAAATTATAAGCTAGAGGGATTTCCTAAAGTTTAAATATTAAGAAATCTTTAAAAGGTTGGTATAAGTTTGAAAGATAAGTTTTAGCTGTAAGGTAAATTAAATATTAGAAAGTACTTAAAATATAGAAGAATATAGACTTTTATTTTAGAAGTTTTATAATAGAAGTTATTATTGTTATCTATATTTTACTTAATAATATTTATTTATCTATATACTAAAGTTATAGTAGCAGCTAAAAAAGCTTATTTTAGAAGTTATATTAAATTATACTTCTAAAGTAAAGTTAGTAAAGCTTTTCTAAAAAGCTTAAAAGTTTTAGATTACTATTAGGTTTATATTTATAAGTTTAATAAGTATACATATCTTTTTAAAATTAAGGTTTAGCTTATTATTTCTAGAGACTAATAGCTATAAGATAACTGTGAAATTTATATAGCTACTTTAGTAGATATATTTATTATAAATTCTTATAGTAATTACTAACTACTTTAATCTTAACCTACTTTAGTATAATATAGTTAACGGTTTTATATAAGTAATATTTAATAAGGTAGTTTATATAGAGATATTATTTAGTTATTAAAAATTTAGAAACATCTACTATTTAAATAAAATACTTTATAGGTTTTAAAGATTTTCTTTCCTCTAGTAATATTATCTAGAGGTGGAACTTAAATACCTTAGTTTTTAACTTACTATAGGAAAGTTATATTATTACCTTAATAAGTATATTTTCTTTCTCTATATTAATAATTATATACTCTTTCTTCCCTTAGAAGATATATTTAAAATATTTATATTATTAATAGACTTCCAAAAGAAGTATTATCTTAAGGAAAGTAAAAGTTTATAGTGATTTCTTAGTATTAAGGCTATTTAAAATTAAATAATATAATAGCTATAGCTTTCTTAAGTAATTTATATTAAAAAGCTTCTTAAGTATCTTATAAAATATATATAGTATATTAAATAGTTTAATATTTTCCTTAAACTTAAAAGACTTCTTCTATAGTATAGCTAGGCTTTCTATATAGAGATTAAATACTACTAATACTAATAAAATATTAACTTTATTAATAATATTATAATTATAATAAAATTAGATATTAACTGGGCACTAATGTGGCAAAAGCTATAGTAGTAGGTGCCACACTAGGTGCCTCACTTTTTGGACTAATTAGATGAGAGGAATTATCCTACAGATTAATCCTAACAATATATAATATATACATATACGCTGTAACTTAGACTTAGATGTAACGAAATAGAAACTACTAATTACAACCTAGTTATAATAAATTGATCGATTACGAATATTTACTAGTTATAAACTAACACTAATTAGTAGTTTAACTACTATTAGTATTTATTATTACTACTTAACTGCAGATCAGTAAGGAATACCTAAAGAGATAAGATTATAATACCTCCTAAAGGATCCTACAGATAGCTTTTAAGTAGAAATAGGTAACTTAAAGCTATCATAACTATATACTACCCTATAAATATTGATAATAAGCTTATAATAGAAACAGAAGTAAAAATAAACTCACGATAACCTATTTACTTAATATTATGTTATATCTACTATATAATAAAAGATAACTAAGATTAACACTAAATTAAAGTAGTAAACACTAAGATAAAATAATAAGATTAATATAACTAGAAGGAAGGAACTTATAATGAAACTACTATCCCTCACTACTACTTTCTAACATCTTACATATATTTAACTATCGAGAGACAAGAGAGTATCTTAATAATAGCAGATATAATATATTAGTGACTAAAAATAATATACCAAAATCCCCCCCCCTTTTTTTTCAATATTATATAGAAAAAGTAAAACACCTTAGTTAATATATCTATATTTATAATACAGCTTACCCAGCAGTCAGGACTCAACCATAACAAAAAAAAAAAAAAAAAAAAAAGAACCCTTATTTTATACAGTAAGGAGACTCTAAGAATAATCACAAAAACATAATCAATAATATAAACTAATATATAAATATTCTAGATTTAAAACCAGGTAATAGTGTCAGCTTATAACCTTTTTCACCTATATATTCTGTATATAACTACAGTAGAGAAGTATCCTAGTTAGGATTCCCTAGAAATAATAAATTATTAAAGATATTATAATTAATACTAAGATAGAAAGTATTAAGAAACTATTATCCCTTATCCTTACTTATAGATATCTAATAAGTATTCAATAAAGTATTAATAATAATAAGATAACTATAAGTTAAACTAATATACACTATAACCAGTATAAAGAGGAAGAATACTAATACTAATAATATCACTATCCACTCAAAAGATCTCTATTAGAAGAATCCTTCTAACAAAATATACACTAAAAAGAATAAAAAAAGGAATATTTATACTAATAGCAGGACTAGAGGATAAGGAGAGGAGAAAATAATAAGAGATAGTATAAAAAGAGGATTATTTAGACTAATAGTAAAATAATATATCTAACTAGTTAATTACTATAGCTTATTTCTAAAGCCTCCATTTATAGTGATAAAAGACTAAGAAAAAATATACTAAATAATATAAATTAGTATAACTAATAATATCCTTATACTATCACCTATTATCCCTATCTACTATAAGCAGTATATTTATATAATAAAAAGTTAAGCTAAGTTAATAATAACCTTAATAATATTACTATTTAATAATAACTATCCTTTACCTCTTAAGTAAGCTCCTATAAAAATACTACTAAAGTATACTAATCCACTACTAATATTACTAGTAAGGAATAGTATCTACTAAATTAATAAAGATTAGGAATAAGAAAATATTTATAAAGTTTTCGCTAGAAAGAGATATCTACTTAGTAGTTATAATTTATCTAATAAGTATATATACCTCTGAAGCTATAGCTCTTAGAGAAATACCTATAATTAAAATATAGTAAAGTTATAACTAACTATAGATATTCTCCCAGCCTGATGCTTTAAATATATCTTCCTCTCTAGATTCTATTAATAACTTTTATAAGAATATAACCTATAATAATATTTCTATAACTAAAATTAATAAGTATAAGAAAATATTCTAATATATAGATATAAAGATATTAGTGGAGATATACTAAAAAGTTATACTTCAATAATAGAGTGAGGATATTAAACTTTAGATAAATACTAATAATAATATCCTTAATAATATCTTTATCTACTACTATATTCACTTATAGAAGGAGTAAAATATCTATTTTAATAAAGTATGGAAAGCTTACTATATTAAATTTAAGAAATAAACCTTAGAGTATTTTAATAATATAAGAAGGATATTAATATAAATCCTTAAAAACTACCTTATAGAGAGAGGTATATACTTCTCTATAGATAAAAATATATTAAAAGAAAAACTAATTAAGATCCTTAAGGAGAAAATACTAATAAGATAGATAGTAGAGAATATTAAAACTAACTAATAAGGATATTTTACCTTTAGATAAGAGATTATAAAGAACTTCAGCTTTATTAATAACCTCCTAGAGGTAAGAGGATTTATTCCTATTAATTAATAATTATCTATATTAAGAAGCTTAATAATAGAGTTACCCTCTCTATAATTAATATTATTAATATTAATAATAAAAGTAATATTAATATTAAGTTTATATCTATTAGAGCTAGATATTTAAATAGATATTAACTTACTAAAAACTAAGAGGATAATAACTAGTAAGGAAGAGAAACACCTAGAGCTAACTAAACCCCTAAGACTCTATACTTACCTCAGAAGAAAATATTAGTTAATACTAAAATATTAAATTCTATTTAACTAACCTTACGAGAAGGTTAAGTTATAATTTAGTAAAATATATAGAATAAATAATAAATATACTAGAGAGAAATATAATATCTTTAAAAATAAAATACAGATATTTATTACTAAATATATTAATTATAATATTAACTAGAATATAGTAGGAGGAGTATTTAATAATATACTAATAGGATAATTATACTTATACTATAAAATATTAATTTTACTAATCTAAAATAACCTCTCAATTACTTAAATAGTTACAATAGTTAGAAATAAGTTTAAAATACTTAAGGTCCACTTTAACTACTATAGGGAATAGAAAAGTATAAATCTTAAGACTTTTACTGAAAATTATAAATATACTAATATAGTTAAAATATTCAGAATAATAATAATATAGATTAACCTCCTATAGTATATCTATCTAAACCTATAAGATCTATAAGAGAAGATTAATAAAGAGATATATATAACTATACACTAAATATATAATATAATTAATATACTCTATAATATTATTAATAAAACTAAACTAACTATTAACAGACTATATAAACAGATAATAAAGATATTCAGAAGTTAAAAGAGATAATCGAAGCAAAAAACCAGCTATATTATAGATTATAACTAATTTCTTACAGACTATATATATAATAGCTAAAAGTAGAACTAATACTTTAACCACTCTTAACTACCTTATCCACAATATATATAAGATAATAATATCACCTCAAGACAGCCCCGCAGGAAAGTATAAATTAGGAATATATAAAGTAAATATTAAGTATACTTAAAACTAGTAAATAAATACTAGTCGATAAAATATACCCCAGAGGAGCGTAAAGCTACTATCCTATAATTTAAGAAAGTATTTATTATTAATACTATATTAGTAGAGGAGATTATAATATACCTTAATAACACTAACTATACAGAAGAGATAATAGAGGAAACAAAAGATAATATAAATAAAATATTAGAGGATAACTTTACAGCTATCTATTTCACTATAATAAATAGCCAGAAGGAGACTATTAACTCTATATAGTTTACAGAAATCCTCTAAGACTATACCTTTTACTACTTAATAACTACTAATAAATTAGAGACCTTCCTAACCTCACAGTACTTAGAAGTTATTTTTAAAAATATCCTTCTAGATACTAACGCAGACAGACCCTCTACTAAAAGTATATAATAACTTATAGCCTTCTAGAGGATCCTCTCTAATATCTCACTAGATAAAATAGCTCTAAAGATAAATATTAGATTTAGAGATAAATAAAACTTTATAAATCTTAATATTATTAGGATATTTATATTCTTGAGAAATATTAACTTTAATATTATACTTATAGCTACACTATTTCTACTAAGCCTCTCTAATATAAACTACCTCTAAATATACTTTAATAACCTTAATAATAAAATTAAGCAGGAGGGAGTATTACTACCTATAGAAAGATATAATAAGTATCTATAATTCTTAATTCAGAAGGATCCCTATAATAAAATTATTAACTTCCTTATAGAAACAGAAATATAGTAACTTTATGAAACACTTAGCTACTTCAGTATTTATAAGTTAAATAATATACTTAAGAGAGCGGGCGAAACTATAATAACTAATAAGATTAAGATAATTACTAAGAATTACTACTAATACTAAATAAATAGCAAAATACTATACTAGTTTAAATTTAGTCTTAAGGATAACTATAAGTTTAATATAGAAATTATTATTAATATTATATATCTTAATAGTAATAAACTTATATTATATATAGTTAATATCTCTATAGTATTTATAGTAGTAAGAGTTTTAAAAAATATCTCTATAGAGGATATATAGTATACTCTAAAAGTATATTAAATTAATATATACTAGGGAGCTCCAGATAGAATTATCACTAATATAGAATATAACTTTATAGCTAAAAACTTCAAGAAGGAAGCTAATAGTATAAATAGTAAGGTTATTATTATACTAGTTAAAGTTTATAATAATATTAGTAAGATAGAATATTATTATACCTCCCTATAGAGAGTATATAAGATTATCTAAAATAAGATACTAGAGATTAATAGAGAGGAAGTACTATAAAATATAATTAAAGTAGTTAATAATACTAATAGCCTAAATAGTCTTATATTAACTCTACTGGTTTTTAGAGTATACTTATATTTTAACCTAATGTTATTACTATCCCTAAATATTATAAGATAAGTAGTTACTATCTAGAAAGTAATAGAAAAGATATATAAAATCTATACTTAATAGTAAGTCTCTAATATTCTGAATATATATAATAGCCTCTCTAATACTTTAGTTTACTACTTACCTTTTTAATTAGAAATATATATTTACTATAAACACTAAAGTTAGATAGGATCCTTCAGACTTATCTCTATTAATAGTGAGATATATATTATAGAGATAGATAGTAAACTTAATACCTTCAGATTAATAATAATTAAGCTATATTATTAACTATATACTAAAGAGATAGAAATTTAAGATTTATATAATAATTAGCTATTAGATAAATATCTAAAAGAAAGTATATTAATAATAGTATTAAATAAGGATAAACTAAGGTAGTAAGGATAATTATATAAAAATATAATTTTCATTATAGAAGCTAAACTTATAGATAATATCTACTATAATATCTGCCTAATAATAAAAGAGATAAAGGTATTTACTAAAATTATTAAGCTTTACTAATATAGTTTTATTTAGATACTAGGGAAGCTATTTCAGAAATTATATACTATAGAGTAAGAGACTCTATTAGCGAAAAATATACTCCACCTTAAATATTTTAATATTCAGAAATATAGTAGTATAAGGATCTTCAGTTTCTACTTTATTAATAAGGTTAAGAGTATAGATAATATACTATATAAGAAGTTATAATTAGTTATTAAAAACTCTAATAATTAGGGAAAAACTAATATCTTCATATAGTTACTAATAATCTAATAAGTTAGCTATTACCTAATATTAATATTATTAGTAATACTTAAAGAAGTAATTTCTATAGAGGTTTACCTCTAAGATATCATTTAAGTATATATATAGGTAGAGATAATACTGAATTATTTTATACTAATAAAACTATTAGTAAACCTATATAATTTATATTCAGAAGGTATTATTATTATTATAGTTTAACTATTATATAGCCTTATAGAGTTAGATACCTATTAGTATATAATATATTCTAGCTACTATAAAAGCTAACTATAAATAGAGACCCTATTATATAACCTATATCTTATAATCTCTAGGCTTAATAACCTATATTTTAGTATTATAAGTATATAAATAGATAATATTCTTAGACTCTACTTACTTAAGTTTAATAATAAGGAAGAGGAGAAGCTCCAGTAAGTAGGATTTACAGCTAAACTAGAATTAATATTTATATAATATAAACTCCTTATATTCAACAGAAGTATAATTACCTTAAAGAATAATAGTAATATTACTCTCACTCAAAAAGAATAAAATAAGAAGATTAGATTTATTAACCTTACATCCAAAACTATAAAAGTAATATATATTAAATAATAAGTATAAGGAGTATATATAGCCTCTATATACTAACTAGAGATATATTTTAACCTCTTTATTACAGCTTAACATTAAAACCTAATAACAGAAAATATTAAAAAACTTAATAAACATTTAGTATAGTAAATAGATAACTCTAAAAGAAACCTAATATTTATCCCTACTAATATTAAGATAATAAAACTATATATATTTATTAACAGATTCTTTACTAATAATAGTAATATAATATCCTAACTTAGATTTATTATTATTCTAAAGATAGAAGATATTAGTGAAGATAATAATATTTTTAAGCTTAGAGATAATATTATCTACTTCTTCTCTACTAAATTAAAAAGAGTTATATATAGTATATTAGTATCTAAAGTTTATAGTATAACTATAGAAGTTAATATAGAATATATAATATCTACTACCCTCAGGTAAGTAACTAAATACCTTAAAATACTAATAATATTAATAATAATATATACTAATTTTTACTTTCTCTATAAATATCTTATTAAGTTAGATATTACTAAAGAGAAGTATCTTATAATTAATATTATAGTATTATAATAATTATATAGGAGAAGAGAGATCTTTAAGATCTAATAGATTAATAGTAAAGATAACCTTGCTAATAGTATAACTAAAATATCTAATAACTAAACTCTTAAAGTATTTATTATTATAAATAAAGTAATTATAAGGATAGAAGGATAAGTTATAAAAGCTACAGAAAGTAATAAGAAGAGAATATAAGGATAAAGAGGGTAAACAGAAAATATCGCTATAAGAGAGCCTTAAAGTATCTAAGTAGTAATAATTAAAAAGCATACTTTTATAAGTAAATACTATTTATAATATCTAATTAGTTTTTAGTATACCTAAAAAAATATATATAACTAGTAGCTAGGTTTTTACATTTTACACTATTTTTATATTTTATACTGTTTTTACGTTTTACGCTATTTTTACGTTTTATACTATTTTTATGTTTTATACTATTTTTACGTTTAATACTATTTTACACTTTTGCCACAAAAGAGAATATTACCAGTATCAGGTTAACTAGGCACCAATATAGCAAAAACTATAGCAGTAAGTAATATACCAGATACCCCACTTTTTGGACTAATTAGATAAGAGGGATTATCCTACAGATTAATCCTAATAGTATATAGTATATACGTATACGCTATAACTTAGACTTAGATATAACGAAATAGAAACTACCAGTTACGACCTAGTTACAATAAATCGATCGATTACGAACGTTTACCAGTTATAAACTAACAGATATTATCTATATAATTAGCTAATTATTCTATCTTAACTAAAATTCTAAAGATAACTACTAAGTTAAGATTAAGTAAATAATAAAATACCTTAGTAAAACTAAGAATCTCTATCTTCAGTTTAACTATAAGGCTAGTAATTTATAGAATAACCTCATTATTATTATAAATACTAACTTTATAGATAATAGTAAGAATTAAAAAAGCTTTTAGAAATATATTATATATCTCTTTAGTAATTCTATAATATAGTAAGTTCATAAATAAGATACTATTACTACTTTAATAACTAAAATAAAGTTTTTAATATTATTATAAATAGTATAAGAAGCTATTTTCGGTAGTTACCTTATTATTATACTGTAAGTAAACCTTATAATAAATATTTTAAGTAAAAATAAGATATATAATCTTTATCTAGCAGTCTAAATCTAATATAATAATTAGTAAATAATATACTTTATAAATACTAAAATAATATAACTATATATAAAATTATAATATATAGATATTTATAATTACTAGCTATAATAAGAAACTTAGTAAAAATATTTTAAAGATAAATATATATTCTTAGAAGATCTTATAGCTTATAGCTATATAAAGCCTCTCTAAAGCTATTAATTTAGTATTTATATTACTGAAATTAATATAATAAATTAGTTAAAATGTCTGAAAATATAGTAAGAGAAGAAACTTTAAGAAACACTATCTATACTAATATTTAAAAATGTTAATAAAGCTTTAAGCTATTAGTTAGAACTTATAGGTTCTAACTTAAGTAATAATATAATTAAAAAAAGGCTTAGAAATATCTAAAATATATAAAATATCTAGAGGTATCCTCAGTCTAAATAATAAGGATAT
The DNA here is from genome assembly GCA_001693025.2 of Colletotrichum lindemuthianum. Taxonomy (NCBI): domain Eukaryota; kingdom Fungi; phylum Ascomycota; class Sordariomycetes; order Glomerellales; family Glomerellaceae; genus Colletotrichum; species Colletotrichum lindemuthianum. The sequence continues at coordinate 24,084 of MASP02000618.1, read as the reverse complement.
CTAAATAGTTTATATATAATACTACTTTTCCTACTATAGAGGTAGAGGTTTAATAAGGATAATAAAGTTATAAAAGAAGTTTCTTATAAAATATAAATAAAGTATTTAAAGTAATATTATTATAAGAAGTTAATCTATAGATATAGCTTTTAAGGCTGGAGGAATATATTAGAAATAATATATTTAAGCAGTAGAGTTTATATTATTTAAGTGTCAGGCACTGAAAGTATCTCTATAGGCCTCGCCCCTCTTAAACTAGTTAAAATAAAGTCTCACGTGGTGTATATAGCTATATTTAGTTACATAGAAGATATACCAGATTTTGCCCCCTAATTATATGTAATAGTTATAGTAGTAATAATAATAATCCTAATAATTATATTAGTAATATAGCTATAAGCTATAGTAGTAATAATTCTAATACTTATATTAGTAATAATATAGCAAATACTAGTAATAGTGGCAGTTACTTAGAATATAATAATTTAGACTAGAAAGGTGGAACTATAAGAATATAACTTCTTTTTTAAACTATAGGTATTTATTATATATTAACTCTAGTGGTTATACATATACGTATAGCTAAATAACCAACTATTCTGTTATTATAAATTCTATAAATAGCAGTTACGTAGTAGCCTTCTTTCCTATATATCTTTATTTATTTAAATTAAAACCACATTTTAGTTATTATAAACTATTTTAGGTAAGCCCAGCCTTCTGAATAGGCAGTACCAACCCACTATAGCTACTTATTCTGTAATACAAAAGCTAAAATTATTTCCTACAAAGAAGCTATATAAGCTTTACTTAATGATATTAAATAAGTTACTAAATTATTTTTTCTTAGAAATATTAGTAAAAAACTTCCTATAACTACTATTCTAATAGCCTAAAAACTTAATTTATTATACTTTATATATTTTACTTTAGTAACTTTTAATTATTATAAAACTTTTAAATATCTTATTTAACTAAGAAATAAAATCTAGTATTTACTCTCTATAACTATATGTAGCTTCATACGTCACGTGAAGCCTCTTTTTAGGTATATAGAATGGACGGAGACCTCAGAGGCGCCGCTTGCCGCCCGAGGTTTAGCCGGTGCAAACACTTCCTCTCGAGCGCGTTATTCCTAACACTATCGCACACGACTGACTTTAGACGCGACCGGAAGTGTAGATGACGGCGTGTTCAACCAGATGGACCCGATAACCTTAGAGCTAATTCCCTCGCCACAGAGTCTACCGACATCACCGCATCAACCGTTATGCCCTCTCCCGTTGCCCTCAGCGTCGCATCCTCCTAAGCGTACGGTGTCCAGCGCAATTTTGCTGGCGAATCTACCCTTCATGCGATCCCTTTCTGAAGGGAAACAACATCAACCGCTCGATCAGGAGGGCGGGCGCCTAGGGCCGGGATCTGTATCTATCAACGCTCAACATCAACAACAGCAGCAGCAGAAACAACCGCAAAAGGGTAGGAAACGGAAAGGCTCGCTCAGGAAAGTTGCCTTATTGGGCAGAGGCGCACAACGAGAGCGCAGGGAGGCGAAACATCTTATCATCGATACTTTGCTCAGTTACTGGGAGATGGATGAAACAGCACCTCGCTCATACGCAATAAGGACGGCTACGGAGACAACTATCAAGTTCAGCGGTGTAATGAGGCCCCGAGAGCATGATTTGTTTGGTCTCAAGATCTCAGACGTGACCCCTCGACCTTCCATGGACGGGTACGCAAGCAGATCGAGCCGACCCGAGTCTTTCGTGTCCTCGACAAGTGGTCCTCAACAGAACGAGATGGAATCGATCGTGACAAGTCCTGCTGTGTCATATACGTCCACAACCGACGAAGACGATGTTCTCCACATCTCCAGCCATATCCAGTCACCATCACGACCAGATCTGTCCTTGTCGTCGGGGTCAGAGTCGTATTTTGCGAGCCGCCATAGACATCGGTCTATTCTACAAAGCAAGTCGCCGCTATCGTATACCGGACTATCGAGTACACCACTTCCACCTGCCGACCCGGAATGGGACTATTCGGAGACTGAGTGGTGGGGTTGGGTAGTACTCATAGTCACCTGGGCTGTGTTTGTCGTAGGAATGGGATCTTGCCTGGGTATTTGGAGTTGGGCGTGGGATGTCGGAACCACGCCATATGCCCCTCCGGAACTTGAGGATGACCCGACGCTGCCTATTGTTGGTTATTACCCAGCCCTCCTCATCCTCACCTGCATTATGGCCTGGGTCTGGGTAGTGGTTGCCTGGGTGGGCATGAAGTATTTTCGACATGCTAAGATCAGTGGGGAGTGATTATGACGGCTTTTGAACTAGACGCCACGCTCGACCATTATTAGTCCGTATAATAAGAAGTTGAGGCATATTGAATCTGGTTGAGATGACCCTGGGTATAAGCAGACGGTCATTTGTCTGAACGGGGATACATATAACCTGACAATAGCGACACTCTGGTGACCAGACAATATAGTGGGCTATGGTCTGTCTAAAGTTAAGCAGACAATAGGTACCCTAACCCTAAGGTACCCTAACTTTCCCAAAAATAAGTTAATTTAAGTTAGAGAATAATAGCTATATAGCTTACTCTTTCATTAATACTACTATAAAATAAAAAATATACTTTCCTAACTAATTTCTCTTCCTCATTCTTAACCTATTACTAATTCTAACTAACCTATTACCTACTTAACTGCATACAGACTATAGCCTACTTTATTATCTGGTCACCAGGATGTCGCTATTGTCAGGTTATTATATTCCCCGTCTGAATAGTGGTAGGGTGAAAGGTAAGTTAAGTAACAAGCAGTTGCACTTCACAAGGGAGTTCCTTAAGTTTACAGAGGGGTTAGAAATAACCACTAAGTTATATAACCAGGAGCGTTTTATATCTATATAGTAGAAGCCTATAGCTATATAATTAAGATACTATATTATTGTCGGTTACGCTATGCCGTAGGGCATGCAGTAACCGTACGCACTGCCACGTACGTGGCGGCATGCCCTCCATGGCCCACTGGCCACAGGTGCCTGGCACCCAGCGCCAGCCGTAGCCGAATGGCGTGGCAATTGGTAAGCAATTGCCACGCTGTAGATCTAGAGCCTTACGTGGCGCCACGCGCCACGTAACGTAGAAATAACAACAACCGATTACCAGAACAGTTTGCACCCGCACTACGAAGACCACGTGCGGCGTGCGTTATTTACCCCTGAAGGGTAAACCAACAATTATATTTATACTAACTGTATATTACTATCTTAACTAAGCTAGGGTTAAGTATAAACTAATAGTAGTATATACTTAATATATACTTTACTGTAGGAATTTTCTAGCTAAACTAAAAATAAACTTCTTTTAAGTATATTATACTAACTAAATAAGATTATAGGTAATTCAGTATTGATTTAGTTACTTTTGCTTTATATCTGTGGTGATATTTAAGCTCTTTACCCTATATATAGTTCTAACTATAAAATTTACCTAGTAACAGTATTTATACTAATACTAACTTATAACTAGTTTAAATAGTAATAAAATTACTTATTATTATAGATAATTATACCTCCAGTTGTAATATTCAATCCTATAGTAAAGAAAAACCTTAAAGTAATAATTAGTAACAACCTTGGTAAGGCTAAAGCTTAATATATATAGCTGAAAGTAACTATTAAAATTATAGAATTAAGAACCTTTATAAACCTCTTAAAGATAGAATAAAATAGAGGGCTGAAAGCTAAGTATTCTATGATTTATTACTTTTCTATATCTAAACTATCCTTAGTATTACTTTTATAATAAACCCGAAATTTTCCTTAAATCTATATAGCTATCTATAACTAGGGGAATATAATAGCGGAAACTATATATTCTCTTATAATCTCTATAACTGAAAATATTAATATCTTCTAGAGAATCTAAATAATATTATAAATATTAATATTAACAAGCAGACTTTAGAAATTCAGAAGAGAATTATCTAGCTATTCTATAATATACTATATTAATCTAATAATTTCGGAAACTAATTATTAATTAGATATTATCTTAATATTAATATATTATATTAGTTACTAGATATTTTAAAATATTATAATATTATAATTTATAGAGTTTTAGATATTATATAGTCATATTAAATATAGCTATATTTATACTATTATTATTTATATATTAGCTGTATTTAATTATAATATTAAAATTATTTACTAATAAAAGTAAACTGAGTTTTATTATACTTATATAGAAATTATAAGTTAGCTTATATTAGTAGCAGAAAACCTTTATTTTAGTAATAGAAAACTTTTATATTAAGAGTGTAAAGCTTTATCTGGGGGGTAAGAATATTAAGGTTATAGATATTAAGGTTATAATAAGTATTTAAATAGAGTAACTATAGTTAGCAGTAATTAAATCTCTCAAGATATTTAAATCATATATAGTGTAAGGACGTAAGGGTGTAAGGGCGTAAGGTTAATATGGAAGAAGTTATTAGTTGTTTGTTATTTGCGAAAAGGTTAACGTAAGGTAAGTATACTAGCTATTATCAGAAATAACGTATTTAAGCGTTAGAGTTTACACTGTTTGAGCCTCAGGCACTCGTGGTATCTCTATAGACCTCGCCCTACTTAAACTAATTAAAATGAAGCCTCACGCGGTGCGTATAGCTACAGTTAGTTATATATAATATATATTAGATTTTACCTCCTAATTATATATAATAATTAAGAGTCTTATAATACTGAAAAGCTACCAGACTAAAAAGTATATATTATAATAATTTTATATATCTTAAATACTAAGATATCTACTAAAATATCCCTATATTAATATTTAAAGAAACTAACTAGTAGATTACCTAATATAATTTCTTTAAGGTGAAGGCTTAATTCTATAATCTATAGGATTATCTTAATTCTAAACTAAATACTTAAAAAAGCCTCCTTTTAGTAGCTTCTTAAAAACTTATTATATATAACTTTCCTAACGTAAAGAAAGGTAAAATACTTACTATAATATTTAAAACTAATATTCTAAAGACTTTAACTACTTCTAGTATTCTTAATAGATTTATTTCTATAAAGCTAATTTATCCTAAGGGGGTTTAACTTCTATTTAATGTTACTAACTATATTTATATTTAGAATATTATAGGATTTATAGAGAAAAGCCTAAGAGCTTATATAACTCTCTATAACCTCTATAATATAAGGATTTGAAAATATAAGTATAAATAGTTAAACTAAATCTATATATTATTATAGATTTTTAAGTATATTAGTAATATATTTAAATATTAATATTATAATTTAGAGGAGGATCTTATTATATAATTAATAAACCTCTATAACTACTTTAGTATTATAGATAACCTCTATCTTCAGTAAGTAGCTACTATATACTATAATATACTTTAGTTTCCTAAAATTAAATATCTTACTATAAAGATAGTAACTGAAATATAATTTCAAAAATAGTAAAATATTATATATAAAACTTAAATAGTTAGCTATACTTCCTTAGTTATAAAGATACTTTAAATTATGATTTTATATTTTCGTTAGCTTACTTACTAGTTAAATTATATATCTAGAGTTATATATCTATAGTTTATAGTTAATTAAGTATAATATTACCAAATAAAGTTATTTTAGCTATTATAGAGGCTATATAGTAGCTTTCTAAAGCTTTCTATTAAGGTAAAACTAGCTATAAAGTATTTAATGTTACTTTAGAAATTATAGATAGTAGTTTAAACTCTTAAAGTAGTAAGAGAAATTTTAATAGTTTAGATAAATCTCTCTATTTTCTTAAATATAGTAACAATTACCTATTTTTATATTATTCCTATATATACTTATTACTTATATATAAGATTTAGATACCTAATACTATAAATCAGAAGAAAATTAAATAATAAATAATTTTAAATCTAAACTTTTTAAAAAAAGTTTAAACTTTCAGATAATAGTAATTATATAGTAAGAATTCCAGTTAAAATAACTATAATACTATATAGTAAACCTACTATATAGAGAAACCTTAGTAGTATTCTCTCTAAAACTTATTTATTTTTAATTTAGATATTTTAGTTTATATATTTTAAGATATTAAGTATTTTATAGCTTTCTAAGAAGCTTCCTCTAGAGATTATATTTAATATAATATTAAGCTAATATGTATTAAAAACTATTAAGATATTAAGATTTATATTATAACTTTAGAAAGTAAGGAAGCTAAGTTTTATTTTTATAATATTACTCTCTATATCTTTGTAACTATAAATTTTATCTTCTTTTACTAATTATAAAAGTAAGATTATTAGTAGAATATTAAACTAAATTACTTTTTTTAATTATAAAGAAGTAACTATTTAGAGATTATAATTATTAATATTTTATATAACTAATAAGTTCTTAAATATTATATACCTTATAAGAAGTTAAATATTCTAGTAGTATAACTAATATAATATAAGCTTTCTTCTAAATATTATTACTATTAGAAATATATTATAAAGATTATTTAAAAACTTCTGAAAGAAAATAAATAGCTTTAATATTAGTAGCTAGAATGGTCTGGAAGAAAGTCTCTTAACTACCTTATTTCAGCTATATATAATATTTATATCACTAATAGTTACTTAAAATATAATAAGTATTAACTTACTTAGAAAGTATATAAAACTTACAGTATTGGTAAGATAAAATAGATTATTTACTATATAAAGTATAAGAGTATTTTATATATTACTTCTAGAAAATATATTATATTTAATTTTCACTCTTATTACTAAAATTATAATAACTATACTTCTTTTTTAATATTTATAAATAAACTTACTAACTACTTATAGGATTTTTATTTTATAGACTATAATAAAGCTATTATAACTATAGTTTTTAATAACTTTATTTTACTTCTTAAATACTGATATAATATTAATATTAAGGTTTTTAAGTATAATAATAAGGTTTCCAGATATAAGAGACTGAAAGTTATCCTAACTACTTAAGGTATTTACCTTAAGTTATATATATTATATATATAAAATTAAATTAGAAATATAAAGTATATTAAAGTTATTATAAGAGCTTATATAAAGATTATAAAGTAAAAAAGTAAACTACTTTATAATTTTTAGCCTGAAACTTTATAAGTAGCAGTATTTCTTTATAACTATATACTAATAAGTTTTTTAGGTTAGGAAATATTATACTAGAAAATTTATAAAGTTACTTAAAAAAATAATATTATAAAGTTAAATTTAGCCTACGTTTATATATATAACTATAAGTATTTTATTCTTACTATAAATATAGAATTTAAGTATAACTACCTTACTTAACTTAAGAAATTTACTTTTATTAGCTTTTTAGTTAGCTATATTTTAACTAATTAGTTTTAAATATAAAATCCTTTATAAAATAAGGTTATTATAACTTATAATATCTCTTTTAATAAGATAATATTTTTAATAGAAATTTAACCTCTCTATAAGATAATTTGAAGAGGTTTAATTTTAATAAGGTTTTTTATTAGCTATAAAAGTAATTAGCTATAATGAAGTTACGTAAGGTTAGCTTGAATATTTACTTAAGCTTCAGTAAAAAGCTTAATAAGGTAATTTATATTAAAAATATACCCGTTTGACGTAGTAGTTTAACGTCTGGCTGGCTCTTACTATTTTAGTAAGTATAGTAGGTTTGAATCCTGCGACAGGTAACCGCGACCGGTAGTTATAACGTACCTTCCGGTTGTGAAACCAAGTATAGTAACTACTACCAGCTGGCGGCATCTGCTAATAGCTGTTAATAGCTGGTAACTATTAACAGCTAGTAACTATTAACAGCTAGTAACTATTAATAGCTGTTAACTATTAATAGCTAGTAATAAGTATAGCTAGCTAGTAGCTAGTATTACGTAATAACTAATTATAATCCTTAAAAGAAGTAACTATAATAGATATAAGCTTATATCTTCCCTTTATAATAAATATACCTTTCTTATTTATCAGCTATTATATTAACTAACTATACTTACTGCCTGAGGTTTCTTCTATTTAAATAGTTTCTTAGCTTCAGCTTATCTATAGGATTTATAAGGTAAAAGCCAACTGTTGGGTGTAACTACCTAATAGGATTCCGAGAGGTATATAATTTAGAATAGTTAGAAACCTTTAATATAACTACTATATTAAAGATATAGAAAGTAGTTATAAAAACTTAAAATCTTATATCTATATTATAGCTAACTTTAAGTTCTCTAAGACTTTATATAAAACTATAAAGTTTATATTATTAATTTCTCTAAAGTTACCTACTATATTCTTCTATAATCTTATTTATATAGATAAAATTATAGAAAGGTAAGAAGATTAGATACCTCTAGAGAAAGTTAAATATAAAGAATAAATAAGGTATTATATTAAAGTAGCTAGAAGATCTTTATTTCAAACTACCTTTTAAGCTAAAATTCTTTAGTTATTTTAAGATACTTCTAAATACTTCTACTTATAGCTATAAAATTACATGAATTATTAACTAGAGGGAATTCCTAAAGTTTAAATCTTAAGAAAACTCTAAAAGGTTATTATAAGTTTGAAAGATAAACTTTAGCTATAAGGTAAATTAAGTATTAGAAAGTGTTTAAAATATAAGGAAGTAGAAACTTTTACTCTAGAAATCTTATAGTAAAGATTATTACTATTACTTATATCTTACTTAGTAGTATTCACTTATCTATATATTAAGGCTATAGCGGCAGCTGAAAAAACTTAAGGTAAATTACATATTAGAGAATACTTAAGGAATAAGGAAGTAGAGATTTTCACTCTAGAAGTTCTATAGGAGAGGCTATTACTATTACTTATATCTCACTTAGCAGTATTTACTTATTTTCATACTAAAATTATAGTAGCAGTTAAAAGAACTTATTTTAGAAGTTATATTAAATTATATTTCAAAAGTAAATTTAGTAAAGTGTTCGTAAAAAGCTTAAAGGTTCTAAGTTACTACTAAGTTTATATCTATAAGCTTAATAAATATAAGTATCTCCTTACAATTAAAGTTTAGCTTAATATTTATAGAAACTAATAGCTGTAAGAAAACTGTAAAATCTATACAATTACTTAAGTAAATCTATTTTTTTTAAATTCTTATAGTAATTACTAACTATTTTAACTTTAAGCTACTCTAATATAATATTGTTAATATTTTTATTCAAGTAATATTTAATAAGGTAATTTATATAGAAATATTATCTAATTATTAAAACCTTAGAAATATCTATTATCTAAATAAAATATTTTATAGCTTTTAAAAATTTCCTCTCCTTTAGTAATATTATTTAGAGATAGATTTTAAATATTTTGAGTTTAAGCTTACTGCGGAAGAGTTATATTACTAACTTAAGAAGTATATTATCTTCTTCTTTTATATTAATAACTATATACTTTTCTTCCCCTAAGAAGATATATCTAAAGTATTTATATTATTAGTAAACCTCTAAAAGAAATATTATCTTAAGGAAAGTCAGGATTTATAGTAGTTTTATTAGAGGCTGCTTATAAGAGATACCTTAGTGATATCTAAATAGTATTACAATAAACTTAAAGAGTTTACATTTATAGTGAAAACTCTTTACTAAACTATAGGAATAGTAGCTCTATAAAGCTTTTATAGCTATATTCTATATAAGCTCTAAAGTTTAGATTTATAATATACTTCCTACTAATTCTCCCTCTATTACTATAATAATGGTAATTATTAATAATCTTATAGCTATATTACTAGTTACCTAATTACCTAAGTAAATTTAGTTAATAAAAAATATATTTTCCTAATATTAAATAATCTAGCTAATAGAAAAATTTATATTATTATTCTCTAAATTACTTCCTAAGTAATTATTAGTAGTGTAATAGCTATAAGGCTATTAGGGTTCTATAGTATACTAACTATATAGCGTAGCCTAGTGGTGGAGACTAGTTACTATTGATAACTAGCTACTAGTTATTACTACCTACTAGGTAATTAGTAACTAATTACTTAGGATATTTAGATCTAGCTTATTTATATCCTATAGGCTATATATTATAAATACTAATATTTTTAACTCTATTAGTATATTATATATAATAATATATATAATATACTTTCTTCTAGTGAAACTAATATTAATTAGTAGTTAACCTCACTATTACTACTTACTATAGATTAGTAAAGTTTATTTAGATAGAAATAATAATAAAAAATTATCAAGCTTAACTTAAAGTAAAGCTACTAATCTCTTAATTTATTTAGATATTTTTAATAATAATCTCTCGCCTAACTTAAAGTAAGATAATATCTCTTTAATAATTATACTAATATATCTTAATTCTAGTAGCTAGATATTTACCTATACTTAAGATTAACTTACAGAAGAGATACTAAGAATATCTTATATAAGTATATTTAATAAATATCTCTATTATAAAACTTACTAGACTTCTGTAATAAAGGAATTTATAATATCTTAAATCTCGAAATTTCCTTATATTCTTCTTTTTCTTTTTTATATCCTTCTATTTTCTTTTCTCTTTTTTCTTATATAACTAATAGATAGTCTTCCTCTCTGAAATTAGATTTTACCTATATAATATTAATAAATAGAATAAGTAAATAGTAAAAATAGAATCCTCTATCTTTCCCCTTTGCTTTCTTTTTAATCTATACTTCTTTATAATTTCCCTATAATTAGGAAATAATAAGTAAAATATCTAAGTTAGTAGAATTTCTTAAAAGACTTTTTAAAAACTTTAGTATAATAAATAATATAATTTCTTTAGAAGTAAGAATACTAATAAAATTAAAACTTCTTCTTAACAGTAAGATGTTTAGTAAATAAAAGAGTTTTAATTTTATTATAGAGTATAATTCCAATTAAATTAATAACTAATTATTATAGATTACTATAATATATATATATAATTACCTCTTGAATAGAGATCTTTTTAATATCTTTAAAGATAATTTTAAGAAATAGCTAGAGGAGGTATAAGCTACTAGTGATAAATAAGTTCCTCAGTATTTATAGGTCACTCTCCTTATCTATAATATTAAGATTAATATAAAAGGTAAGTAAATCTACTAGATTCTTATAAATCTAATAAAGTAAGATAAATTTATTCTATAAATTAAGGAAGAAATCCAGAAAATAGTTATAAAATTACGAAACTTTAAGATACTTATTAATAACTAACTAGATGTCCTTAGTAATATTGTTTTTGTCTAGTAGATATATCTTATAATCTAGAAGTAATAATAAAAAGTAACTTATTAAGACTTTATAAAATTTAATATTTATTTAGCTATCTTAAGAAACTAATTCTAAAGAATATCTTAATAAGTAGAGAGATTTATAGTTAATTTAACATTATTAGTAATAAATATAACTTCTTAGTAATAAAGATAACTTAAATAATAAGCTTTTTAAGATTAATAAAAATAATAACTTCCTTATAACTAGAATTAATAGTATAAACTTTTTACTCTGTTTCCTATAGTATCTTTCCTATATATTAACTTTATAAATAATTACCAAGAAACTAAACTTCTCTCTATTAATATACTAATAGCTAAAAATATAACTAATCTTATAAAGAAATATAACTTTAAGATAAAATATAAAGAAACTCTCTATAATATTTTTAAATTAAAAATCTATATTTTTAGAGACTACTATCTGAAGTTAGATATATTTAACTATATATAGACTAAAGTCTTTTTAATTATACTGAAAGATTAAGCTTTCAAATATTACTTTAACTACTTTACTAATTCTCTTAATTTCTTAATATTTTATAATATAACCTACTATATTAAGAACTATTTTAAAAGTAACGAGAGTTAATAAGTTTACCTTACTAACTAATATAATATAATATTTAGAAGTATTATTACTAATAACTAAGATAAAATAAGAAAGAAAGTATTTAAGATTCTTTTTACTAAGCTGATATATATTTAGAGAATCTCCCCTCTTAAATAGTATACTAATCTCAGCTTCTAAAACTATTTCTTAAGTATATACTAAGAAATATTAGAATACTAACTAGCTCTCTTTAACTTTATAATAATATATTAAGAAGTTTAAAACTGATTATAATTTATAGTTAGTATTACTATAAGTTTTTCTTTTATAATATCTTAATATAAATTTGAAGATATTAATAATTCTGAGGGATTCTTACTAATTAATATAAATTAATACTAAACTAACTAAATATATAACTTACCTTAAAGTTCTTACTGAGAATATAGATATAGTAATTAAGATTACTTCTAAATACTATTTAGAGAAAAATATTACTTAATCCCTACTATTCTATATAGCTAATTTAATAAAAAATACTATATCTATAGTAAATTTAGTTACTAGTTAATAGGATACTCTCTTAAGGAGAGAAGAGACTCCTATAATTAGTATAAGTCTAACTTCTATATAGTAGATATATTAGTATCTACTTATTATTACTTCCTTATATAATATAAGAAAGTAGAAAGTTTAAATAATAATTCTAGAGATACTTATAAAACTAATATTAAGGATAATATAGTAGTATATTACTTTTAAGATTATTAGCTTAAAAATTAACCTAAAATATCTAATTTTCTAAGTAACTTTTTAAATAATTGTATAATTTCTTACTTTAAAGAATAACCTATATTCCTAAATAGTTAAAAGATTATATGAATCCTCTAGAATTAAATAGTAACTTATATTCTAATAAAAGAAAATAATATAACTTAGAAGATTAATATTTTAGTATTTATATTTATCCTTAAAGGATACTATTTAAATATAGTTTTCTAAAGGATTTTACTTAACTTAAATACTATTAACTACTTTATAGTTAGTTACTTCCAGTTTAATATTCTAAAATAAACTATCTTTCTCTCTATTCTCTTAAAAGCTTCTAGAGGAAAGTTAATCTCTATTGATTTTAGAAAAAGTAGACCTATAAAAATAATAAGTATAATTAATATATTTATATTATTTAGTATAATAATATTCTATATACTCCCCTATAAAACTCTATTTCTATTATACTTTACTAATATAGATCGCCTAAGTATTACTTTCGATAATATCTATAATTAGTTATATTAAAATAGGAAAATTATCTTAGTTAAATATAAATAGGAATATTTATAGATATTATTAGATAAGGAGGAGATACTTACTTCTTTATACTTAATAGAGATTAAGATCTGGAGACTCTATTGTCACTTTAGATATCTATCTATCCTATATCTTTAAGATATTCTCTATAAAGCTGAATATTTAGTTAATTAAGAAGCTCTTATAACTTTCGAAAAATACTACTACTAATACTAAATATATAGTATTATTTCCTTTTAATTTAGGTTTACCTTCTATAATAATATTAATTTTAACTTTAAAGTTATTATTAATATCTTTTACCTTAAAAGTAACTACTTTATCCTCTTTATTATTAATATAGCTATAGTTTTTAATATTATTTAATTTCTATTTAATATTTTAGTGAAATTAATATAGAAAGCTTTTAAAGTATACTAAATTAATATTTACTTAGGTTTACTTAATTCTATCTCTATTAATACTGGAATAAATTTCTAATCTAAAGACTTCTATTTAGAAGCTAAAATAATAAGCTTAACTATTAGAATTATACTTATTAAGGTCTATAATAATATTAGCAAGGTAGAATATTACTATATTTTTCTCTATTATATATATAAGATTTACTATTAAGAATACTTATTATTATTATAAGAATATTATCTTCAGGCTATATATAAGTTAATAAATAATATTACTAGTCTGAATAGTTTTATATTTATACTTCTTATTTTTAGAGTTTACCTCTAGCTTACTGAGGATTCTACTCTATCTCTAGAGATAGTTATATAGATATAAGTAGTCTAAAAGGTAACTAAAACTATCTACTATAAGTATATAAAAAAGATTATTAATATTACTATAGTTACTTATAATAACTCTAATATATCTTAAGTTATAAGTTCCCCACTATAGTTTCTTATATATATATAGCGAGAAAAGAAAAGTTAGTAAAACTTCTTTTACCTACTTACTACTTATAGTAAAATATATATTATTAACTTTCTTTATAGTCCTTAAGAATTCTATTTAACTACTATAGAAATATATTATAAAAATAATAATAATTCTCCTTAATTATATATTTTAGTAGAAGTATAAGAATATATTTACTATGAATATAATAATAATAGTATTAATAAGGCTGGAGATTCCTCTTAAGAAGTTTCACTTACTCTAATTTTATCTCTTATTATTTTTAAACCTCTAGATACTCTAGAGATACTAGAAGATAATAGTATTCTTCCTCCTTATATAAAAAATAATATATTACTACCTTCTAATCAGAATAAATATACTAAATATTAGAAAACTATAAAATTATTTTTTAAATTCTTTAAAGTTATATTTAACTAGAAAAACCTCTCTTAATAAGAAGGTAACTAAGAAGACTAATTTATAGCTTTCTTTATAGCTAAAGAAGAAACTAATCTAATTCTCTCTTAATTCCTCCGCTAAAAAGAAATTATTATTATTTCTAGCTTTTCTTTTAAAAAGTTAATAAAGAAGGAAGTAGGAAGTATTATTAATAATAATATAATTAAGATTATCTAGTATAATCTTATTATTTATAAAGATTATATTATCTTTAAGTTTTAAATTATTAATAAAATTAAGAATAAAGATAGTAACTAGATATATAAGAAGTTAAAGCTTATAATCTAAGGTTTTAGAGAGAAAAGGAAGCTTATAATCCTTACTTAGTCTCTTAAAATTTAGAGAAGTAGCTAAAGATTAATTATAGTTATTATTTCTATATTAATAAAAGATAAAGGTTTCTTTTTCTAACTAAAAGATATTTTTTAGATTTATATTTAGATTAAAACTAAACTTATAAAATATATTATAGCTAAGTTACTTACTTACCTTAAAAACTAATATTCATTAGAATCTATAATAATAATTATTAAACTACTTTATAGTTTAGCTAAAATTAATACTTACCAGTAGGTAATATATTTGAAATATTATAAAGAATAATTATATAGAGAAATATCCACTTATAACTTTTACCTTTTTATCTTTTAATTTAATAATAAGGTATTTAGTATAATTAATATATAAACTAATAATATCTTTCGTTTTTCTAATACTATTTTTACTTAATAAGAGGATAAAGAATTAGTAAAAGCCTCCCTTATAGTAAAGTTTAAAATCTTCCTTATAAAGTTAATATTACTAGTATTTAATAGTAATATACTTTCCCTCTAAAGTAAAAACCTCCTTTTTAAGTAATAAAACTAAAGTTATAAGCTTACTATTATTAATATTCTTATGAATCCTAAGATATTTAAGAAGATCTATATTAAATAATATATATATAAAATATATATTATTTTAATTTATTAGTTTAAAACATTTTTTAACTTCTTATATATAATATAATAATAATAACCCTCTAGTAATAATACTACTACTCTTAATAAATATATTAAATAGTAAATAGAATATTTAGATTAAGAATTAACTTTTATCCCTCTTAACCTCTCTAAAATATACCTCTATATTTTTATAGATAGCTTCTCTATTAATAATATTAACTTATTATCTTAATTAGAATTTATAATAATTCTAAGCTAAGAGATAGTTATTAGTAAAAGTAAGTTTATAATCTGAAGTAATCTAGTTTATTATTTTTTAACTAAAAGTAAAAGAGTAACTAGAAGTATATTTACCTTAGAAATCTATATTATAATTACTAATATAGATTTTATATATTTTATTACTTTATTTTTATAAAAGATTATAGTTTATTATAACTTTCCCCCTGTTTCTATAATTATCTATATTAATTTATATTTATTATATAAATACTTTATAAAACTTAATATTATAAAAAAGAAGAAACTTATAATTAATATTATAGCTTTAAGGTAATTATATAAATATTAAAAACTCCATAAGATATAGTAGATTAACAGTAAGGATAATCTTACTAATACTTTCACTAAAAGATCCCTAAACTATATTCTAGAGAGACTTATTAATATAAATAATATAACAGTTTATATAGAGGAATAAGCTACTTATTTAGAATAAAAAGAGGGAATTTAGAAGGTTATTTAGTTAAAATATATAGATTATTTAATTAATTTTATCTTATATATAGAGATATAATATATTATAATTAAAAAGTAAAAAGAAAGTTTACTAAAATTAATAATATAATAACTATAAAGTTATTAAGATCCTATAGTATACTGACTATATAGTATAATCTAGTGGCAGAAACTAGCTATTAGTAATAACTAGCTACTAGTTATTACCACCCACTAGGTAATTAGTAACTAATTACCTAGGGTATCTAGATCTAGCTTATTTATAGCCTATAGGCTACATACTATAAATATTAACACCTTTAACTCTATCGGCATACTATACGTAATAATATATACGACGTGCCTTCCCCTAGTGAAACTAACAGTAATTTTATATTATAATTCCTCTTCCCTCTATAATTATAAAATATATTCTTTCCTTCTATATTATAATTATTCTTTCTATTCTTTAGATGATTTATCTGCCTCCTTACTATACTTCCTATAATACTACTAATTTACTGCTATTTTATCTTTATTTTCCTATTATTATTACTCTCTTCTATTATATTAATTACTATTTCTACTAATACTAATTCCCCTAATAATAATTCTAACTACTATTTTCCCCCCTATAAATCTACTTTCTATACTTATAGTAACTATATTATTAAAGATAACTTTAATAATAAAGAAAACTAACCTCCCTAAGTAGTTAGATTTACCTACCTTAACTATTACTTTAAATATAATAGAAGTAACCTTACTTAAAATTATATTCTAGATAAGAAGTATTTCTACTGTAAATATTTAGTAATAAAGTTAAAATATAAGTAGAAATTATATCTTTTTACCGCTAACCTTAAGTTATATACTACTAGCTGCTAAGTTAACTATCTAATTACTTATAATAATTATATTACTATTCCTATTATTCCTACTACTAATAAGGAAAGTAGCTTTAAGAGCTACTATATTACTATTTATTTTACCTAACTTCTCTACTATAGTTTAATATTATAATAAATATCATTTTATATTCAGTAGATATCCTCCATTTATATTATTACTATATTTATTATTTCCTTATTCTATATTAAAAATAATATTTTACCTACTATTACTTTTATTTCTAAATAGGTAATTACTAGCTTTAATAATATTATATAAATAATAGTAAGTTTCCTTTTTTTTTCTTTTTTTTCTTTCTCTTTCAAATTTTCTTACTAACCTCTTTCTAGTCGCATATTATTATATACTTTAATAGCTATATTATTCTCTATAATTATTATAACTATATTCTTAATTTTACTGAAACTAGTTTACCTATTTATTATCTTTACACTCTTACTACCTTCTACGTCTACTAATAATGCCTCAGCTAATAATTAGCTATATTTATTCCTATTAAGAATAATAATAAGGAGAATAAGAATAATAAGAAGAAGTTTACAGATATAATAGAGAAAAGAAAGGAGAATAATAATCCTTTTATTAAGAAGTAGTTTTATAGTTTTATATTTATATAGTTTAGAGGTTATTTTATATTCTATTTACAGTCTATATAACCTTCTACTATTAGTAAATTAATAATTGTTTATTATATTCATAAATATTTCTATATTATAATTTAAAATATAATATTACTTTATTATTAACTAGACTCTCTAAGAATTTCCAGATTAATATATTATAATTTCTCTATTTAACTAATATGTTTTAATTCTATCTTTACCTTAGGATATTCTTTACTATAAGAATTTTCTTAACTTTATATTCCTCCTAAGCTTTACTATTCTTTCCTACTGAAATAAAAATAAAATTAAAATAAGTATCTATATAATATTATAAGAGTAAGAAGATATTTTCGGTCTATTTAATAAATTTAATATAGAGTATTAAGTAAATAATAGGGGAAATATCTAATGTAATATTAAGTAAACTTAATATATTAATAATATAATATTTATAAGCTATCTAGTTAAGCTTCTTACTTAGCTAATTTATCTTAATATATTATAAAGAAAGCTAAACTTTATTACTAATTTAAAATTTCTCTACTATTTATTATATTCTATTAGCCTCTATTTTATTATATTATTAAGTATAAGCTATTATAGCTCAAGTTAAAATTATATTCTCCTTTAGGTAAGTAAGAAATATTAAAATCAACTCTAAATTTAAATTTATAGAGAATTTCTTTATTATAATATATAAAATAAATATTACCTTAAAGTTATTTAGAAACTTATTAGAATTTACTTTAGTAATAAGAAGATTCCTATTATTAAATACTAGTTAGTATATAATAATATATAATAGTTAGTCTATTTGCAAAAAAATAATATATATCCTTAGAAATACTTAAACCTTAGATATTATTTACTTTATTTTACTATTTATCTGGAGGTAGAATAATATTAAAAGAAGTTATTTAACTTCTGTAAACTAATATAATATTAACTAAAAGGTGTTAATTTAGTTAGAACCTCAGTTAGTAATAATTAATATAGAGAAACTATAGAACCACTATTATATATTTCAGAAATTATAGGTTTCTGCTTATATAAATATTATAGCTTCTAACTAAATATATTTAGAAAGCTAATTAGTAATAACTATTAGAAAACCTAAAACTATACTTTATAATAGAGGGTAACCTTATTTCTAAATTAATTGAACTTTAGAATTAAAATCTATTGGAAATTAAAAAAGGCTGCAAAAATTCCTAGTGGCACCTCTAATTTTTATACAAATACCAGTAGATATTATATATCTTAATAAATTACTTAATATTCCTTAATATCCTATCCTAATACTAATCCTATAAAACTATTATAAATTTTAAGTTAGTATTAGGATAATTTAGAATAGGAGAGTTATAAACTATTTAGAGAATTACTATAATTAGTAGCTTATATTTGGAAATTCAGATTCTACCTTAATATAATAATATACTATCTAACTTTACTAAATAGTTAGCTATTTATATTTTTATATTTACCCCTAGGGGGAATATCTATACTGACTATTAGACTATATTCTAGTGGATTCTATATATTAATATTACTAAAACCTCTTAGTTTCAGAATGTCAGCAGTATAATATTCTAGAATACTATATATCTATTTAGTAGTTTAGTAGTATTTTACTAGTAATTATTAACTATTAGTATAAATTCTTTCCTATTTCTATTTATTTCTATTGATTAAATTAGAATTATAGAAAGTAATATAACTATATTTACTAAATTAACCTATAGGGAGTGGAGAATTTATATTAGAAGCTATAACTTAGTTATATTATTTTATTCTTACCTTAATAGAGTATTTAGATATTCCGTAAGGTAGCCTAAATAGTATTTTAAAATAAAACTAAACTCTAATAAAATTTTAGCCTATCTAGCCTATTAATTTAAAATAAACTTTAGGCTTATAAAATATTCTAGAGCTTTATAGTTAGAAAGAATAGTAAAGAATTCTATTATATTTTATAGTTTCACTAACTAAATCTTTAAGTATAATATAATTATTAATAGCTTCTTATTATAAATAATATAATTCCACTAAACTGAGGCTAGCTAGGCTAAATAATAGGTTACTATCTGCAGAATATTCTCTTTATTCTTCTGTAATAGATAATCCCCCAGTATTACCTTAGAATAATCTACTTTTACTACTTTAGGTTCCTCTACATTCTATTAGGCTATAACTAACTTTAATATAAATATAATCTTAAGGATATTAAATACCTTCTTATAAACTTTATTCCACTAGAATGAAACTTCCTTTTATATCAGGTATATAAGAGGCTTTATTAAGCTAGAAATATAATCTACTAAATTATAATAAAAGTTTGTAAACCTAAAGAAGTTTCAGATACTCTAAATATTCTTAGAAACTTTCTACTTTTAAATAACCTTAGTTTTCTTAAGGTTATATTATATTCCCCTTTCCACCTTAATAATAAAACTAAAATACTTAACTTTGTATATTAAGAATTTATATTTCTTCAGATTTAGATATGGCTGGCCTTCTTTAACTACTCTAGAATCTAAGTAACCTTAATCTTATAATTGGCCTATAATCTGCAGCTATAAATAAAAATATTATTAAGATATACTATAATGAAATTATTAAGAATATTCAAAAGTATTCTATTAATATATTACTAAAATATAGCAGATATACTAGTTAATCTAAAAGAAATAACTAGCTACTTAAATAAGCTAAAATATATCTAGAAAGCTATCTTATATTTATTTCCCTCTATAAAATAGATTTTATAGAAAGCTATTTAGATATTAACCTTTACAAACTATTTTACCTTAAATAATAAGCAGAGTATCTCCTTAATTAATAGTAAGAAGTAATAGTTATAAATACTAATAATATTAAGAGCGTAATAGTTAACATAAAACTGCTACTTTCCTTCCAGCTTCTTAACTAGAAGAATAAATACCTCTGTAGCTAAAAAGCTAGCCTGTATTCAGCCTTTATTTATTAAGTTAGTAACCTAATATTATATCTTAAGGAAATACTTTTATAGTATATTATAAAGTAATTCCTAAGGTAAATTTAGTTTAATTCTATCTGGATTTTTCTGAAGTTATATATAGTAACTAAGAGTTTCCTAGTAGGATAAAAGGCTAAAAGCTTTTTCCTTATTAAATAGATTTATTTAGGAAATATAAATTTTCAGTAAGGTAAATACTAGTTACTTTGGAATTACTAGTAATATAATAGTAAAAGCTATATTAATTTATCTTAGGTTATTTAGTAGCTATCTATTTAAAACCTTTCTCTTCTATTTTAGTTAATATGATTACTAACAGCTTAATAAAATTAGCAAACCCCTCTATATATATACTTTTCAGAATATTACTAATAGCTAGTATTATAAAGTTACTAATTATATTTATTTTTATTTTATTTCTTATAGAGTTAATTTTAACTTTTTAGTATTATAACTATAACTTCCCAAAAGTAGCTCGCTATATTATACCTAGAATAAAATAAAATAAGATTTTAAATATCTATCTATCTAGATTAATATAAATTCTACCTATTTTAGTAATAGCTATAACCTTATTAGTATCTAAAATAGTTTCTAGCTAGTAAAACTATAGAGGGTTAATAATAGTAAAATCTTACTATTTTATAAACTTCTTACTAACTACTTCATAATAATTATAACTACTATGAATTTAGATAAAGATAAAAAACTTATTGTTTATTAATATAGAAACTAGAAAGAATAATTTATCTATCCAACTTTATATCTCTCTAGTTTTATCTATTACTATATTAGTATTACTAATAGTTATATTACTTTATCCCCCAGAAAGTTTCTTCTAAAAGATTATTCTTTTCCCTTATTATCTATAATTTTCTTATCTAGCTATAAAGTCTGAATATTAATATTTAAAGCTATAGAAGGGTGGATAAAGTATAGCTTATATTCAGCAATAAAATAATTCTTAATACCGCAGTAAATATAGGTATCAGTCTGTATATAAGCCTGCAGGATTACTAAATCCACTTACTAGACCCTATATAAATTTACTATAGTAGTTAATAAAAGTTTAGCTAATATAAAACCCTAGCTACCTAATTCCCCTTAGTAAGAATAGCCAGTATTATAGTAATATTATATTAGTATTAGAGTAATATAAGCTATACTTATACTAATTATCTATATATTTCCATTCTAATTAACTAAGAATTCTATCTATAATTAAAAGTAGAATTAATTATAGCCCTTTAGCTTTATATTAAGAATCTTAAAGTTTATAGTAATTATATAGTAGCGCTAAACTGCAGTATTGTAATCTATTTAGTTAATATTATAACTAATAGCAGCTATCTAAATCTAGTGGAAGAAGGCTGGCTGTAGGTAGTTTAGTTAAACATTCTCTACCTAAGTATATCCCCCTACTTAACCTATAGCTAATTTAAATTCAATAAAAAACTCTGCAAATATCTACTTAAACCCTTATTGGAGATATTATAATCTCTCGGAGGGCTTAGTTCTTATCTGCAATTAGGTTTGTCTGCTATTAGTCTATTAGAACTTCTGTTAAGAGTTCCGCAATATTAGTATCTACTATTATCTTTATTATCTTCTATATTATCCGTTTGATTTACTATTTACTGCTAGGTTAAATATAAGCAGAAAGTTTATTACTATTAGAGGCTAGCTATAAAAGATATCTTAGTAATATCTAAATAGTATTATAATAAACTTAAAGAATTTATATCTATAGTGAAAAGCCTTTACTAAACTATAGGGATAGTAGCTCTATAAAGCTTTCATAGCTATATTCTACATAAACCCTAAAGCTTAGGTTTATAATACGTTTCTTAATATTAAGATTATTTAAAATGAAATAATATCATAACTTTAGCTTTCTCAAATAGTTTATATTAAAAAGCTTCCTAAATATCTTATAAAATATATATAGTATATAAAATAGTTTAATATTTTCCTTAAATCTCAAAAACTTCTTCTATAACTTAATTAAACTTCTTATATAGAAATTAAGTATTACTAATAAGTAAGATATTAGCTTTATTAATTATATTATAGATATAATAAAACTGGATATTATCTATATAACTAGCTAAGTAATCTATTTTAATTAGAACTCTAGAAATAACTATTAAGTTAAAATTAAGTAAATAATATAATATTTTAGTAAGATTAAAGTTCTTTACTTTAAGTTTAGCTATAAGGTTAGCCATTTATAGAATAATCTTATTATTATTATAAATATCAGTTTTATAAATAAGAATATAAATCAAAAAAGCTTTTAGATATATACTATATATTTTTTTAGTAATCTTATAGTATAGTAAATTAATAAATAACATATTATTACTATTTTCATAATTAAAGTAAAGCTTTTAGTATTATTATAAATAATATAAGAAGCTATTTTCGCTAGCTACCTAATTATTATATTATAAGTAGATTTTATAATAAATATTTTTAGTGAAGGTAAAATATATAAGCTTTATTTAATAGTCTAAATCTAATATAATTACTAGTAGGTAATATACTTTTTAACTACTGAAATAATATAATTATATATAAAGTTATAATATATAGATATCTATGACTACTAACTATAATAAGAAACTTAGTAAAGATATTTTAAAATTAAATATATTTATTTAGGAAACCTTATAGCTAATAATCTTATAAAGTCTCTCTAAAGTTACTAGTTTAATACTTTTATTATTTAGATTAATATAATAAACTAGTTAAACTATCTGAAAATATAATAAGAGAAGAAATTTTAAGAGAAGCTATCTATACTGATATTTAAAAGTCTTAATAAAGTTCTTAATTATTAGTTAGAACTTATAAATTCTAACTTAAGTAATAATATAGTTAAAAAAAGCTTAGGGGTATTTAAGATACTTAAGATATTAGAAGATACTTTTAGCTTAAATGATAAGGAATATTTAAATAGCCCATAAATAGCGTTACTTTTTCTACTATAGAGGTAGAGAGTTGATAAGAATAATAAGACTATAAAAGAAGTTTCTTATAAAATATAAATAGAGTATTTAAATTAGTATTATTTAAGTAGCCAGCCTATAGATATAGCCCTTAAGGCTGGAGGAATATATTAGAAATAATATATTTAAGCGTTAGAGTTTACACTATTTAAGCCTTAGGTACTTATAGTATCTCCACAGACCTCACCCCACTTAAACTAGTTAAAATAAAGCCTCGCGTGGTGCGTGTGGCCACGGTTAGTTATATATAATATACACTAGATTTTGCCCCCTAATTACATGCAACAGCTATAGCTGCGAGAGGTTTGGGCCTAAATTAACTTAGGGCCGGCTGTAGCAGTTAGCGGGGGGGG